>CAMPDV010000528.1:0-247556 GCA_946699065.1 Loxodes magnus | reverse complement strand
GGAAGTTATGATAAGACGGTGAGACTATGGGACGTCAAGACAGGTACCTGTAAGACCATGAGTGGTCACACTAGTTATGTATATGCTGTGGCTATATCCAGTGATTCAGAGTTCATCGTATCGGGAAGTCATGATAAGACGGTGAGACTATGGAACGTCAAGACAGGTACCTGTAAGACCATGAGTGGTCACACTAGTTCTGTTTATGCTGTGGCTATATCCAGTGATTCAGAGTTCATCGTATCGGGAAGTTATGATAATACGGTGAGACTATGGGACGTCAAGACAGGTACCTGTAAGACCATGAGTGGTCACACTAATGTTGTATATGCTGTGGCTATATCCAGTGATTCAGAGTTCATCGTATCGGGAAGTCATGATAAGACGGTGAGACTATGGAACGTCAAGACAGGTACCTGTAAGACCATGAGTGGTCACACTAATGTTGTATATGCTGTGGCTATATCCAGTGATTCAGAGTTCATCGTATCGGGAAGTCATGATAAGACGGTGAGACTATGGAACGTCAAGACAGGTACCTGTAAGACCACGAGTGGTCACACTAGTTATGTATCTGCTGTGGCTATATCCAGTGATTCAGAGTTCATCGTATCGGGAAGTGATGATAAGACGGTGAGACTATGGAACGTCAAGACAGGTACCTGTAAGACCATGAGTGGTCACACTAGTTATGTATTATCTTTGGCTATATCCAGTGATTCAGAGTTCATCGTATCGGCAAGTGATGATAAGACGGTGAGACTATGGAACGTCAAGACAGGTACCTGTAAGACCATGAGTGGTCACACTAGTTATGTATATGCTGTGGCTATATCCAGTGATTCAGAGTTCATCGTATCGGCAAGTTATGATTATACGGTGAGACTATGGGACGTCAAGACAGGTACCTGTAAGACCATGAGTGGTCACACAGATTATGTATCATCTGTGGCTATATCCAGTGATTCAGAGTTCATCGTATCGGGAAGTGATGATAAGACGGTGAGACTATGGAACGTCAAGACAGGTACCTGTAAGACCATGAGTGGTCACACTAGTTATGTATATGCTGTGGCTATATCCAGTGATTCAGAGTTCATCGTATCGGGAAGTGATGATAAGACGGTGAGACTATGGAACGTCAAGACAGGTACCTGTAAGACCATGAGTGGTCACACTAGTTATGTATCTGCTGTGGTTATATCCAGTGATTCAGAGTTCATCGTATCGGGAAGTGATGATAAGACGGTGAGACTATGGAACGTCAAGACAGGTACCTGTAAGACCATGAGTGGTCACACTAGTTATGTATCTGCTGTGGCTATATCCAGTGATTCAGAGTTCATCGTATCGGGAAGTGATGATAAGACGGTGAGACTATGGAACGTCAAGACAGGTACCTGTAAGACCATGAGTGGTCACACTAGTTATGTATATGCTGTGGCTATATCCAGTGATTCAGAGTTCATCGTATCGGGAAGTCATGATAAGACGGTGTGACTATGGGACTTCAAGACAGGTACCTGTAAGACCATGAGTGGTCACACTAGTTATGTATATGCTGTGGCTATATCCAGTGATTCAGAGTTCATCGTATCGGGAAGTGATGATAAGACGGTGAGACTATGGAACGTCAAGACAGGTACCTGTAAGACCATGAGTGGTCACACTAGTTATGTATCTGCTGTGGTTATATCCAGTGATTCAGAGTTCATCGTATCGGGAAGTGATGATAAGACGGTGAGACTATGGAACGTCAAGACAGGTACCTGTAAGACCATGAGTTGTCAAACTAGTTATGTATCTGCTGTGGTTATATCCAGTGATTCAGAGTTCATCGTATCGGGAAGTGATGATAAGACGGTGAGACTATGGAACGTCAAGACAGGTACCTGTAAGACCATGAGTTGTCAAACTAGTTATGTATATGCTGTGGCTATATCCAGTGATTCAGAGTTCATCGTATCGGGAAGTGATGATAAGACGGTGAGACTATGGAACGTCAAGACAGGTACCTGTAAGACCATGAGTGGTCACACTAGTTATGTATATGCTGTGGCTATATCCAGTGATTCAGAGTTCATCGTATCGGGAAGTGATGATAAGACGGTGAGACTATGGAACGTCAAGACAGGTACCTGTAAGACCATGAGTGGTCACACTAGTTATGTATCTGCTGTGGTTATATCCAGTGATTCAGAGTTCATCGTATCGGGAAGTGATGATAAGACGGTGAGACTATGGAACGTCAAGACAGGTACCTGTAAGACCATGAGTTGTCAAACTAGTTCTGTTTATGCTGTGGCTATATCCAGTGATTCAGAGTTCATCGTATCGGGAAGTGATGATAAGACGGTGAGACTATGGAACGTCAAGACAGGTACCTGTAAGACCATGAGTGGTCACACTAGTTATGTATATGCTGTGGCTATATCCAGTGATTCAGAGTTCATCGTATCGGGAAGTCATGATAAGACGGTGTGACTATGGGACTTCAAGACAGGTACCTGTAAGACCATGAGTGGTCACACTAGTTATGTATATGCTGTGGCTATATCCAGTGATTCAGAGTTCATCGTATCGGGAAGTGATGATGAGACGGTGAGACTATGGGACGTCAAGACAGGTACCTGTAAGACCACGAGTGGTCACACTAGTTATGTATCTGCTGTGGCTATATCCAGTGATTCAGAGTTCATCGTATCGGGAAGTCATGATAAGACGGTGAGACTATGGAACGTCAAGACAGGTACCTGTAAGACCATGAGTGGTCACACTAGTTATGTATATGCTGTGGCTATATCCAGTGATTCAGAGTTCATCGTATCGGGAAGTGATGATAAGACGGTGAGACTATGGGACGTCAAGACAGGTACCTGTAAGACCACGAGTGGTCACACTAGTTATGTATCTGCTGTGGCTATATCCAGTGATTCAGAGTTCATCGTATCGGGAAGTGATGATAAGACGGTGAGACTATGGAACGTCAAGACAGGTACCTGTAAGACCATGAGTTGTCACACTAGTTATGTATCTGCTGTGGCTATATCCAGTGATTCAGAGTTCATCGTATCGGGAAGTCATGATAAGACGGTGAGACTATGGGACGTCAAGACAGGTACCTGTAAGACCATGAGTTGTCAAACTAGTTCTGTTTATGCTGTGGCTATATCCAGTGATTCAGAGTTCATCGTATCGGGAAGTGATGATAAGACGGTGAGACTATGGAACGTCAAGACAGGTACCTGTAAGACCATGAGTGGTCACACTAGTTATGTATTATCTTTGGCTATATCCAGTGATTCAGAGTTCATCGTATCGGGAAGTGATGATAAGACGGTGAGACTATGGAACGTCAAGACAGGTACCTGTAAGACCATGAGTGGTCACACTAGTTATGTATATGCTGTGGCTATATCCAGTGATTCAGAGTTCATCGTATCGGGAAGTCATGATAAGACGGTGAGACTATGGGACGTCAAGACAGGTACCTGTAAGACCACGAGTGGTCACACTAGTTATGTATCTGCTGTGGCTATATCCAGTGATTCAGAGTTCATCGTATCGGGAAGTCATGATAAGACGGTGAGACTATGGAACGTCAAGACAGGTACCTGTAAGACCACGAGTGGTCACACTAGTTATGTATCTGCTGTGGCTATATCCAGTGATTCAGAGTTCATCGTATCGGGAAGTCATGATAAGACGGTGAGACTATGGGACGTCAAGACAGGTACCTGTAAGACCATGAGTTGTCAAACTAGTTCTGTTTATGCTGTGGCTATATCCAGTGATTCAGAGTTCATCGTATCGGGAAGTCATGATAAGACGGTGAGACTATGGAACGTCAAGACAGGTACCTGTAAGACCATGAGTTGTCAAACTAGTTCTGTTTATGCTGTGGCTATATCCAGTGATTCAGAGTTCATCGTATCGGGAAGTCATGATAAGACGGTGAGACTATGGAACGTCAAGACAGGTACCTGTAAGACCATGAGTTGTCAAACTAGTTCTGTTTATGCTGTGGCTATATCCAGTGATTCAGAGTTCATCGTATCGGGAAGTGATGATAAGACGGTGAGACTATGGAACGTCAAGACAGGTACCTGTAAGACCACGAGTGGTCACACTAGTTATGTATCTGCTGTGGCTATATCCAGTGATTCAGAGTTCATCGTATCGGGAAGTCATGATAAGACGGTGAGACTATGGGACGTCAAGACAGGTACCTGTAAGACCATGAGTTGTCAAACTAGTTATGTATCTGCTGTGGCTATATCCAGTGATTCAGAGTTCATCGTATCGGGAAGTGATGATAAGACGGTGAGACTATGGAACGTCAAGACAGGTACCTGTAAGACCACGAGTGGTCACACTAGTTATGTATCTGCTGTGGCTATATCCAGTGATTCAGAGTTCATCGTATCGGGAAGTTATGATTATACGGTGAGACTATGGAACGTCAAGACAGGTACCTGTAAGACCACGAGTGGTCACACTAGTTATGTATCTGCTGTGGCTATATCCAGTGATTCAGAGTTCATCGTATCGGGAAGTCATGATAAGACGGTGAGACTATGGGACGTCAAGACAGGTACCTGTAAGACCATGAGTGGTCACACTAGTTATGTATCTACTGTGGCTATATCCAGTGATTCAGAGTTCATCGTATCGGGAAGTGATGATAAGACGGTGAGACTATGGGACGTCAAGACAGGTACCTGTAAGACCATGAGTGGTCACACTAGTTATGTATTATCTTTGGCTATATCCAGTGATTCAGAGTTCATCGTATCGGGAAGTCATGATAAGACGGTGAGACTATGGAACGTCAAGACAGGTACCTGTAAGACCATGAGTGGTCACACTAGTTATGTATATGCTGTGGCTATATCCAGTGATTCAGAGTTCATCGTATCGGGAAGTGATGATAAGACGGTGAGACTATGGAACGTCAAGACAGGTACCTGTAAGACCATGAGTGGTCACACTAGTTATGTATATGCTGTGGCTATATCCAGTGATTCAGAGTTCATCGTATCGGGAAGTGATGATGAGACGGTGAGACTATGGGACGTCAAGACAGGTACCTGTAAGACCACGAGTGGTCACACTAGTTATGTATCATCTGTGGCTATATCCAGTGATTCAGAGTTCATCGTATCGGGAAGTGATGATGAGACGGTGAGACTATGGGACGTCAAGACAGGTACCTGTAAGACCACGAGTGGTCACACTAGTTATGTATCTGCTGTGGCTATATCCAGTGATTCAGAGTTCATCGTATCGGCAAGTGATGATAAGACGGTGAGACTATGGAACGTCAAGACAGGTACCTGTAAGACCATGAGTGGTCACACTAGTTATGTATATGCTGTGGCTATATCCAGTGATTCAGAGTTCATCGTATCGGGAAGTCATGATAAGACGGTGTGACTATGGGACTTCAAGACAGGTACCTGTAAGACCATGAGTTGTCAAACTAGTTCTGTTTATGCTGTGGCTATATCCAGTGATTCAGAGTTCATCGTATCGGGAAGTGATGATAAGACGGTGAGACTATGGGACGTCAAGACAGGTACCTGTAAGACCATGAGTGGTCACACTAGTTCTGTTTATGCTGTGGCTATATCCAGTGATTCAGAGTTCATCGTATCGGGAAGTCATGATAAGACGGTGAGACTATGGGACGTCAAGACAGGTACCTGTAAGACCATGAGTGGTCACACTAGTTATGTATATGCTGTGGCTATATCCAGTGATTCAGAGTTCATCGTATCGGGAAGTGATGATAAGACGGTGAGACTATGGAACGTCAAGACAGGTACCTGTAAGACCATGAGTGGTCACACTAGTTATGTATATGCTGTGGCTATATCCAGTGATTCAGAGTTCATCGTATCGGGAAGTCATGATAAGACGGTGAGACTATGGGACGTCAAGACAGGTACCTGTAAGACCATGAGTTGTCAAACTAGTTCTGTTTATGCTGTGGCTATATCCAGTGATTCAGAGTTCATCGTATCGGGAAGTGATGATAAGACGGTGAGACTATGGAACGTCAAGACAGGTACCTGTAAGACCATGAGTGGTCACACTAGTTATGTATATGCTGTGGCTATATCCAGTGATTCAGAGTTCATCGTATCGGGAAGTGATGATAAGACGGTGAGACTATGGGACGTCAAGACAGGTACCTGTAAGACCATGAGTTGTCAAACTAGTTCTGTTTATGCTGTGGCTATATCCAGTGATTCAGAGTTCATCGTATCGGGAAGTGATGATAAGACGGTGAGACTATGGAACGTCAAGACAGGTACCTGTAAGACCATGAGTGGTCACACTAGTTATGTATCTACTGTGGCTATATCCAGTGATTCAGAGTTCATCGTATCGGGAAGTGATGATAAGACGGTGAGACTATGGGACTTCAAGACAGGTACCTGTAAGACCATGAGTGGTCACACTAGTTATGTATATGCTGTGGCTATATCCAGTGATTCAGAGTTCATCGTATCGGGAAGTCATGATAAGACGGTGAGACTATGGAACGTCAAGACAGGTACCTGTAAGACCATGAGTGGTCACACTAGTTATGTATCTACTGTGGCTATATCCAGTGATTCAGAGTTCATCGTATCGGGAAGTGATGATAAGACGGTGAGACTATGGGACGTCAAGACAGGTACCTGTAAGACCATGAGTGGTCACACTAGTTATGTATTATCTTTGGCTATATCCAGTGATTCAGAGTTCATCGTATCGGGAAGTGATGATAAGACGGTGAGACTATGGAACGTCAAGACAGGTACCTGTAAGACCATGAGTGGTCACACTAGTTATGTATATGCTGTGGCTATATCCAGTGATTCAGAGTTCATCGTATCGGGAAGTGATGATAAGACGGTGAGACTATGGAACGTCAAGACAGGTACCTGTAAGACCATGAGTGGTCACACTAGTTATGTATATGCTGTGGCTATATCCAGTGATTCAGAGTTCATCGTATCGGGAAGTGATGATGAGACGGTGAGACTATGGGACGTCAAGACAGGTACCTGTAAGACCACGAGTGGTCACACTAGTTATGTATCTGCTGTGGCTATATCCAGTGATTCAGAGTTCATCGTATCGGGAAGTCATGATAAGACGGTGAGACTATGGAACGTCAAGACAGGTACCTGTAAGACCATGAGTGGTCACACTAGTTATGTATATGCTGTGGCTATATCCAGTGATTCAGAGTTCATCGTATCGGGAAGTCATGATAAGACGGTGAGACTATGGGACGTCAAGACAGGTACCTGTAAGACCATGAGTGGTCACACTAGTTATGTATCTGCTGTGGCTATATCCAGTGATTCAGAGTTCATCGTATCGGGAAGTGATGATAAGACGGTGAGACTATGGAACGTCAAGACAGGTACCTGTAAGACCATGAGTGGTCACACTAGTTATGTATCATCTGTGGCTATATCCAGTGATTCAGAGTTCATCGTATCGGGAAGTGATGATAAGACGGTGAGACTATGGAACGTCAAGACAGGTACCTGTAAGACCATGAGTGGTCACACTAATGTTGTATATGCTGTGGCTATATCCAGTGATTCAGAGTTCATCGTATCGGGAAGTGGAGATAATACGGTGAGACTATGGGACGTCAAGACAGGTACCTGTAAGACCATGAGTGGTCACACTAGTTATGTATATGCTGTGGCTATATCCAGTGATTCAGAGTTCATCGTATCGGGAAGTGATGATAAGACGGTGAGACTATGGAACGTCAAGACAGGTACCTGTAAGACCATGAGTGGTCACACTAGTTATGTATATGCTGTGGCTATATCCAGTGATTCAGAGTTCATCGTATCGGGAAGTGATGATAAGACGGTGAGACTATGGGACGTCAAGACAGGTACCTGTAAGACCATGAGTGGTCACACTAGTTATGTATATGCTGTGGCTATATCCAGTGATTCAGAGTTCATCGTATCGGGAAGTCATGATAAGACGGTGAGACTATGGAACGTCAAGACAGGTACCTGTAAGACCATGAGTGGTCACACTAGTTATGTATATGCTGTGGCTATATCCAGTGATTCAGAGTTCATCGTATCGGGAAGTGATGATGAGACGGTGAGACTATGGGACGTCAAGACAGGTACCTGTAAGACCACGAGTGGTCACACTAGTTATGTATCTGCTGTGGCTATATCCAGTGATTCAGAGTTCATCGTATCGGGAAGTCATGATAAGACGGTGAGACTATGGGACGTCAAGACAGGTACCTGTAAGACCATGAGTTGTCAAACTAGTTCTGTTTATGCTGTGGCTATATCCAGTGATTCAGAGTTCATCGTATCGGGAAGTGATGATAAGACGGTGAGACTATGGAACGTCAAGACAGGTACCTGTAAGACCATGAGTGGTCACACTAGTTATGTATATGCTGTGGCTATATCCAGTGATTCAGAGTTCATCGTATCGGGAAGTCATGATAAGACGGTGAGACTATGGAACGTCAAGACAGGTACCTGTAAGACCATGAGTGGTCACACTAGTTATGTATATGCTGTGGCTATATCCAGTGATTCAGAGTTCATCGTATCGGGAAGTAGAGATAATACGGTGAGACTATGGGACGTCAAGACAGGTACCTGTAAGACCATGAGTGGTCACACTAGTTATGTATATGCTGTGGCTATATCCAGTGATTCAGAGTTCATCGTATCGGGAAGTCATGATAAGACGGTGAGACTATGGAACGTCAAGACAGGTACCTGTAAGACCATGAGTGGTCACACTAGTTATGTATATGCTGTGGCTATATCCAGTGATTCAGAGTTCATCGTATCGGGAAGTGATGATAAGACGGTGAGACTATGGAACGTCAAGACAGGTACCTGTAAGACCATGAGTGGTCACACTAGTTATGTATATGCTGTGGCTATATCCAGTGATTCAGAGTTCATCGTATCGGGAAGTGATGATAAGACGGTGAGACTATGGGACGTCAAGACAGGTACCTGTAAGACCATGAGTTGTCAAACTAGTTCTGTTTATGCTGTGGCTATATCCAGTGATTCAGAGTTCATCGTATCGGCAAGTGATGATAAGACGGTGAGACTATGGAACGTCAAGACAGGTACCTGTAAGACCATGAGTGGTCACACTAGTTATGTATATGCTGTGGCTATATCCAGTGATTCAGAGTTCATCGTATCGGGAAGTGATGATAAGACGGTGAGACTATGGGACGTCAAGACAGGTACCTGTAAGACCATGAGTTGTCAAACTAGTTCTGTTTATGCTGTGGCTATATCCAGTGATTCAGAGTTCATCGTATCGGCAAGTCATGATAAGACGGTGAGACTATGGAACGTCAAGACAGGTACCTGTAAGACCATGAGTGGTCACACTAGTTATGTATATGCTGTGGCTATATCCAGTGATTCAGAGTTCATCGTATCGGGAAGTGATGATAAGACGGTGAGACTATGGGACGTCAAGACAGGTACCTGTAAGACCATGAGTGGTCACACTAGTTATGTATATGCTGTGGCTATATCCAGTGATTCAGAGTTCATCGTATCGGGAAGTGATGATAAGACGGTGAGACTATGGGACGTCAAGACAGGTACCTGTAAGACCATGAGTTGTCAAACTAGTTCTGTTTATGCTGTGGCTATATCCAGTGATTCAGAGTTCATCGTATCGGCAAGTGATGATAAGACGGTGAGACTATGGAACGTCAAGACAGGTACCTGTAAGACCATGAGTGGTCACACTAGTTATGTATATGCTGTGGCTATATCCAGTGATTCAGAGTTCATCGTATCGGGAAGTCATGATAAGACGGTGAGACTATGGGACGTCAAGACAGGTACCTGTAAGACCATGAGTTGTCAAACTAGTTCTGTTTATGCTGTGGCTATATCCAGTGATTCAGAGTTCATCGTATCGGGAAGTCATGATAAGACGGTGAGACTATGGAACGTCAAGACAGGTACCTGTAAGACCACGAGTGGTCACACTAGTTATGTATCTGCTGTGGCTATATCCAGTGATTCAGAGTTCATCGTATCGGGAAGTCATGATAAGACGGTGAGACTATGGGACGTCAAGACAGGTACCTGTAAGACCATGAGTTGTCAAACTAGTTCTGTTTATGCTGTGGCTATATCCAGTGATTCAGAGTTCATCGTATCGGGAAGTGATGATAAGACGGTGAGACTATGGGACGTCAAGACAGGTACCTGTAAGACAATGAGTGGTCACACTAGTTATGTATATGCTGTGGCTATATCCAGTGATTCAGAGTTCATCGTATCGGGAAGTGATGATAAGACGGTGAGACTATGGGACGTCAAGACAGGTACCTGTAAGACCATGAGTGGTCACACTAGTTATGTATCATCTGTGGCTATATCCAGTGATTCAGAGTTCATCGTATCGGGAAGTGATGATGAGACGGTGAGACTATGGGACGTCAAGACAGGTACCTGTAAGACCACGAGTGGTCACACTAGTTATGTATATGCTGTGGCTATATCCAGTGATTCAGAGTTCATCGTATCGGGAAGTCATGATAAGACGGTGAGACTATGGGACGTCAAGACAGGTACCTGTAAGACCATGAGTTGTCAAACTAGTTCTGTTTATGCTGTGGCTATATCCAGTGATTCAGAGTTCATCGTATCGGGAAGTCATGATAAGACGGTGAGACTATGGAACGTCAAGACAGGTACCTGTAAGACCACGAGTGGTCACACTAGTTATGTATCTGCTGTGGCTATATCCAGTGATTCAGAGTTCATCGTATCGGGAAGTGCAGATTATACGATGAGACTATGGGACGTCAAGACAGGTACCTGTAAGACCATGAGTGGTCACACTAGTTATGTATATGCTGTGGCTATATCCAGTGATTCAGAGTTCATCGTATCGGGAAGTGATGATAAGACGGTGAGACTATGGGACGTCAAGACAGGTACCTGTAAGACAATGAGTGGTCACACTAGTTATGTATATGCTGTGGCTATATCCAGTGATTCAGAGTTCATCGTATCGGGAAGTGATGATAAGACGGTGAGACTATGGGACGTCAAGACAGGTACCTGTAAGACCATGAGTGGTCACACTAGTTATGTATCATCTGTGGCTATATCCAGTGATTCAGAGTTCATCGTATCGGGAAGTGATGATGAGACGGTGAGACTATGGGACGTCAAGACAGGTACCTGTAAGACCACGAGTGGTCACACTAGTTATGTATCTGCTGTGGCTATATCCAGTGATTCAGAGTTCATCGTATCGGGAAGTCATGATAAGACGGTGAGACTATGGGACGTCAAGACAGGTACCTGTAAGACCATGAGTGGTCACACTAGTTATGTATATGCTGTGGCTATATCCAGTGATTCAGAGTTCATCGTATCGGGAAGTCATGATAAGACGGTGAGACTATGGGACGTCAAGACAGGTACCTGTAAGACCATGAGTGGTCACACTAGTTATGTATCTGCTGTGGCTATATCCAGTGATTCAGAGTTCATCGTATCGGGAAGTGATGATAAGACGGTGAGACTATGGGACGTCAAGACAGGTACCTGTAAGACCACGAGTGGTCACACTAGTTATGTATCTGCTGTGGCTATATCCAGTGATTCAGAGTTCATCGTATCGGGAAGTCATGATAAGACGGTGAGACTATGGAACGTCAAGACAGGTACCTGTAAGACCATGAGTGGTCACACTAGTTATGTATATGCTGTGGCTATATCCAGTGATTCAGAGTTCATCGTATCGGGAAGTCATGATAAGACGGTGAGACTATGGGACGTCAAGACAGGTACCTGTAAGACCATGAGTTGTCAAACTAGTTCTGTTTATGCTGTGGCTATATCCAGTGATTCAGAGTTCATCGTATCGGGAAGTGATGATAAGACGGTGAGACTATGGAACGTCAAGACAGGTACCTGTAAGACCATGAGTGGTCACACTAGTTATGTATATGCTGTGGCTATATCCAGTGATTCAGAGTTCATCGTATCGGCAAGTGATGATAAGACGGTGAGACTATGGGACGTCAAGACAGGTACCTGTAAGACCATGAGTGGTCACACTAGTTATGTATATGCTGTGGCTATATCCAGTGATTCAGAGTTCATCGTATCGGGAAGTGATGATGAGACGGTGAGACTATGGGACGTCAAGACAGGTACCTGTAAGACCATGAGTGGTCACACTAGTTATGTATATGCTGTGGCTATATCCAGTGATTCAGAGTTCATCGTATCGGGAAGTGATGATAAAACGGTGAGACTATGGGACGTCAAGACAGGTACCTGTAAGACCACGAGTGGTCACACTAGTTATGTATCTGCTGTGGCTATATCCAGTGATTCAGAGTTCATCGTATCGGGAAGTGATGATAAGACGGTGAGACTATGGGACGTCAAGACAGGTACCTGTAAGACCACGAGTGGTCACACTAGTTATGTATCTGCTGTGGCTATATCCAGTGATTCAGAGTTCATCGTATCGGGAAGTCATGATAAGACGGTGAGACTATGGAACGTCAAGACAGGTACCTGTAAGACCATGAGTGGTCACACTAGTTATGTATATGCTGTGGCTATATCCAGTGATTCAGAGTTCATCGTATCGGGAAGTCATGATAAGACGGTGAGACTATGGGACGTCAAGACAGGTACCTGTAAGACCATGAGTTGTCAAACTAGTTCTGTTTATGCTGTGGCTATATCCAGTGATTCAGAGTTCATCGTATCGGGAAGTGATGATAAGACGGTGAGACTATGGGACGTCAAGACAGGTACCTGTAAGACCATGAGTGGTCACACTAGTTATGTATATGCTGTGGCTATATCCAGTGATTCAGAGTTCATCGTATCGGCAAGTGATGATAAGACGGTGAGACTATGGGACGTCAAGACAGGTACCTGTAAGACCATGAGTGGTCACACTAGTTATGTATATGCTGTGGCTATATCCAGTGATTCAGAGTTCATCGTATCGGGAAGTGATGATGAGACGGTGAGACTATGGGACGTCAAGACAGGTACCTGTAAGACCATGAGTGGTCACACTAGTTATGTATATGCTGTGGCTATATCCAGTGATTCAGAGTTCATCGTATCGGGAAGTCATGATAAGACGGTGAGACTATGGGACGTCAAGACAGGTACCTGTAAGACCATGAGTTGTCAAACTAGTTCTGTTTATGCTGTGGCTATATCCAGTGATTCAGAGTTCATCGTATCGGGAAGTGATGATAAGACGGTGAGACTATGGAACGTCAAGACAGGTACCTGTAAGACCATGAGTGGTCACACTAGTTATGTATATGCTGTGGCTATATCCAGTGATTCAGAGTTCATCGTATCGGGAAGTGATGATAAGACGGTGAGACTATGGAACGTCAAGACAGGTACCTGTAAGACCATGAGTGGTCACACTAGTTATGTATATGCTGTGGCTATATCCAGTGATTCAGAGTTCATCGTATCGGGAAGTGATGATGAGACGGTGAGACTATGGGACGTCAAGACAGGTACCTGTAAGACCATGAGTGGTCACACTAGTTATGTATATGCTGTGGCTATATCCAGTGATTCAGAGTTCATCGTATCGGGAAGTGATGATAAAACGGTGAGACTATGGGACGTCAAGACAGGTACCTGTAAGACCATGAGTGGTCACAGACATTATGTATATGCTGTGGCTATATCCAGTGATTCAGAGTTCATCGTATCGGGAAGTCATGATAAGACGGTGAGACTATGGAACGTCAAGACAGGTACCTGTAAGACCATGAGTGGTCACACTAGTTATGTATATGCTGTGGCTATATCCAGTGATTCAGAGTTCATCGTATCGGGAAGTAGAGATAATACGGTGAGACTATGGGACGTCAAGACAGGTACCTGTAAGACCATGAGTGGTCACACTAGTTATGTATATGCTGTGGCTATATCCAGTGATTCAAAGTTCATCTTATCGGGAAGTGATGATAAGACGGTGAGACTATGGGACGTCAAGATAGGTACCTGTAAGACCATGACTGGTCACACTAGTTATGTATCTGCTGTGGCTATATCCAGTGATTCAGAGTTCATCGTATCGGGAAGTCATGATAAGACGGTGAGACTATGGAACGTCAAGACAGGTACCTGTAAGACCATGAGTGGTCACACTAGTTATGTATATGCTGTGGCTATATCCAGTGATTCAGAGTTCATCGTTTCGGGAAGTAATAATAAGACGGTGAGACTATGGAACGTCAAGACAGGTACCTGTAAGACCATGAGTGGTCACAGACATTATGTATATGCTGTGGCTATATCCAGTGATTCAAAGTTCATCGTATCGGGAAGTGATGATAAGACGGTGAGACTATGGAACGTCAAGACAGGTACCTGTAAGACCATGAGTGGTCACACTAGTTATGTATATGCTGTGGCTATATCCAGTGATTCAGAGTTCATCGTATCGGGAAGTCATGATAAGACGGTGAGACTATGGAACGTCAAGACAGGTACCTGTAAGACCATGAGTGGTCACACTAGTTATGTATATGCTGTGGCTATATCCAGTGATTCAGAGTTCATCGTATCGGGAAGTGATGATAAGACGGTGAGACTATGGGACGTCAAGACAGGTACCTGTAAGACCATGAGTGGTCACACTAGTTATGTATATGCTGTGGCTATATCCAGTGATTCAGAGTTCATCGTATCGGGAAGTGATGATAAGACGGTGAGACTATGGGACGTCAAGACAGGTACCTGTAAGACCATGAGTTGTCAAACTAGTTCTGTTTATGCTGTGGCTATATCCAGTGATTCAGAGTTCATCGTATCGGCAAGTGATGATAAGACGGTGAGACTATGGAACGTCAAGACAGGTACCTGTAAGACCATGAGTGGTCACACTAGTTATGTATATGCTGTGGCTATATCCAGTGATTCAGAGTTCATCGTATCGGGAAGTCATGATAAGACGGTGAGACTATGGGACGTCAAGACAGGTACCTGTAAGACCATGAGTTGTCAAACTAGTTCTGTTTATGCTGTGGCTATATCCAGTGATTCAGAGTTCATCGTATCGGGAAGTCATGATAAGACGGTGAGACTATGGAACGTCAAGACAGGTACCTGTAAGACCACGAGTGGTCACACTAGTTATGTATCTGCTGTGGCTATATCCAGTGATTCAGAGTTCATCGTATCGGGAAGTCATGATAAGACGGTGAGACTATGGGACGTCAAGACAGGTACCTGTAAGACCATGAGTGGTCACACTAGTTATGTATATGCTGTGGCTATATCCAGTGATTCAGAGTTCATCGTATCGGGAAGTCATGATAAGACGGTGAGACTATGGGACGTCAAGACAGGTACCTGTAAGACCATGAGTTGTCAAACTAGTTCTGTTTATGCTGTGGCTATATCCAGTGATTCAGAGTTCATCGTATCTGGAAGTGATGATAAGACGGTGAGACTATGGAACGTCAAGACAGGTACCTGTAAGACCATGAGTGGTCACACTAGTTATGTATATGCTGTGGCTATATCCAGTGATTCAGAGTTCATCGTATCGGGAAGTCATGATAAGACGGTGAGACTATGGAACGTCAAGACAGGTACCTGTAAGACCATGAGTGGTCACACTAGTTATGTATATGCTGTGGCTATATCCAGTGATTCAGAGTTCATCGTATCGGCAAGTGATGATAAGACGGTGAGACTATGGAACGTCAAGACAGGTACCTGTAAGACCATGAGTGGTCACACTAGTTATGTATATGCTGTGGCTATATCCAGTGATTCAGAGTTCATCGTATCGGGAAGTCATGATAAGACGGTGAGACTATGGGACGTCAAGACAGGTACCTGTAAGACCATGAGTTGTCAAACTAGTTCTGTTTATGCTGTGGCTATATCCAGTGATTCAGAGTTCATCGTATCGGGAAGTGATGATAAGACGGTGAGACTATGGAACGTCAAGACAGGTACCTGTAAGACCATGAGTGGTCACACTAGTTATGTATCATCTGTGGCTATATCCAGTGATTCAGAGTTCATCGTATCGGGAAGTGATGATGAGACGGTGAGACTATGGGACGTCAAGACAGGTACCTGTAAGACCACGAGTGGTCACACTAGTTATGTATCTGCTGTGGCTATATCCAGTGATTCAGAGTTCATCGTATCGGGAAGTCATGATAAGACGGTGAGACTATGGGACGTCAAGACAGGTACCTGTAAGACCATGAGTTGTCAAACTAGTTCTGTTTATGCTGTGGCTATATCCAGTGATTCAGAGTTCATCGTATCGGGAAGTGATGATAAGACGGTGAGACTATGGAACGTCAAGACAGGTACCTGTAAGACCATGAGTGGTCACACTAGTTATGTATATGCTGTGGCTATATCCAGTGATTCAGAGTTCATCGTATCGGGAAGTGATGATAAGACGGTGAGACTATGGAACGTCAAGACAGGTACCTGTAAGACCATGAGTGGTCACACTAGTTATGTATATGCTGTGGCTATATCCAGTGATTCAGAGTTCATCGTATCGGGAAGTGATGATGAGACGGTGAGACTATGGGACGTCAAGACAGGTACCTGTAAGACCATGAGTGGTCACACTAGTTATGTATATGCTGTGGCTATATCCAGTGATTCAGAGTTCATCGTATCGGGAAGTGATGATAAAACGGTGAGACTATGGGACGTCAAGACAGGTACCTGTAAGACCATGAGTGGTCACAGACATTATGTATATGCTGTGGCTATATCCAGTGATTCAGAGTTCATCGTATCGGGAAGTCATGATAAGACGGTGAGACTATGGAACGTCAAGACAGGTACCTGTAAGACCATGAGTGGTCACACTAGTTATGTATATGCTGTGGCTATATCCAGTGATTCAGAGTTCATCGTATCGGGAAGTAGAGATAATACGGTGAGACTATGGGACGTCAAGACAGGTACCTGTAAGACCATGAGTGGTCACACTAGTTATGTATATGCTGTGGCTATATCCAGTGATTCAGAGTTCATCGTATCGGGAAGTCATGATAAGACGGTGAGACTATGGAACGTCAAGACAGGTACCTGTAAGACCATGAGTGGTCACACTAGTTATGTATATGCTGTGGCTATATCCAGTGATTCAGAGTTCATCGTATCGGGAAGTCATGATAAGACGGTGAGACTATGGAACGTCAAGACAGGTACCTGTAAGACCATGAGTGGTCACACTAGTTATGTATATGCTGTGGCTATATCCAGTGATTCAGAGTTCATCGTATCGGGAAGTCATGATAAGACGGTGAGACTATGGAACGTCAAGACAGGTACCTGTAAGACCATGAGTGGTCACACTAGTTATGTATATGCTGTGGCTATATCCAGTGATTCAGAGTTCATCGTATCGGGAAGTAGAGATAATACGGTGAGACTATGGGACGTCAAGACAGGTACCTGTAAGACCATGAGTGGTCACACTAGTTATGTATATGCTGTGGCTATATCCAGTGATTCAGAGTTCATCGTATCGGGAAGTCATGATAAGACGGTGAGACTATGGAACGTCAAGACAGGTACCTGTAAGACCATGAGTGGTCACACTAGTTATGTATATGCTGTGGCTATATCCAGTGATTCAGAGTTCATCGTATCGGGAAGTCATGATAAGACGGTGAGACTATGGAACGTCAAGACAGGTACCTGTAAGACCATGAGTGGTCACACTAGTTATGTATATGCTGTGGCTATATCCAGTGATTCAGAGTTCATCGTATCGGCAAGTGATGATAAGACGGTGAGACTATGGAACGTCAAGACAGGTACCTGTAAGACCATGAGTGGTCACACTAGTTATGTATATGCTGTGGCTATATCCAGTGATTCAGAGTTCATCGTATCGGGAAGTCATGATAAGACGGTGAGACTATGGGACGTCAAGACAGGTACCTGTAAGACCATGAGTTGTCAAACTAGTTCTGTTTATGCTGTGGCTATATCCAGTGATTCAGAGTTCATCGTATCGGGAAGTGATGATAAGACGGTGAGACTATGGAACGTCAAGACAGGTACCTGTAAGACCATGAGTGGTCACACTAGTTATGTATCATCTGTGGCTATATCCAGTGATTCAGAGTTCATCGTATCGGGAAGTGATGATGAGACGGTGAGACTATGGGACGTCAAGACAGGTACCTGTAAGACCACGAGTGGTCACACTAGTTATGTATCTGCTGTGGCTATATCCAGTGATTCAGAGTTCATCGTATCGGGAAGTCATGATAAGACGGTGAGACTATGGGACGTCAAGACAGGTACCTGTAAGACCATGAGTTGTCAAACTAGTTCTGTTTATGCTGTGGCTATATCCAGTGATTCAGAGTTCATCGTATCGGGAAGTGATGATAAGACGGTGAGACTATGGAACGTCAAGACAGGTACCTGTAAGACCATGAGTGGTCACACTAGTTATGTATATGCTGTGGCTATATCCAGTGATTCAGAGTTCATCGTATCGGGAAGTGATGATAAGACGGTGAGACTATGGAACGTCAAGACAGGTACCTGTAAGACCATGAGTGGTCACACTAGTTATGTATATGCTGTGGCTATATCCAGTGATTCAGAGTTCATCGTATCGGGAAGTGATGATGAGACGGTGAGACTATGGGACGTCAAGACAGGTACCTGTAAGACCATGAGTGGTCACACTAGTTATGTATATGCTGTGGCTATATCCAGTGATTCAGAGTTCATCGTATCGGGAAGTGATGATAAAACGGTGAGACTATGGGACGTCAAGACAGGTACCTGTAAGACCATGAGTGGTCACAGACATTATGTATATGCTGTGGCTATATCCAGTGATTCAGAGTTCATCGTATCGGGAAGTCATGATAAGACGGTGAGACTATGGAACGTCAAGACAGGTACCTGTAAGACCATGAGTGGTCACACTAGTTATGTATATGCTGTGGCTATATCCAGTGATTCAGAGTTCATCGTATCGGGAAGTAGAGATAATACGGTGAGACTATGGGACGTCAAGACAGGTACCTGTAAGACCATGAGTGGTCACACTAGTTATGTATATGCTGTGGCTATATCCAGTGATTCAGAGTTCATCGTATCGGGAAGTCATGATAAGACGGTGAGACTATGGAACGTCAAGACAGGTACCTGTAAGACCATGAGTGGTCACACTAGTTATGTATATGCTGTGGCTATATCCAGTGATTCAGAGTTCATCGTATCGGGAAGTCATGATAAGACGGTGAGACTATGGAACGTCAAGACAGGTACCTGTAAGACCATGAGTGGTCACACTAGTTATGTATATGCTGTGGCTATATCCAGTGATTCAGAGTTCATCGTATCGGGAAGTCATGATAAGACGGTGAGACTATGGAACGTCAAGACAGGTACCTGTAAGACCATGAGTGGTCACACTAGTTATGTATATGCTGTGGCTATATCCAGTGATTCAGAGTTCATCGTATCGGGAAGTAGAGATAATACGGTGAGACTATGGGACGTCAAGACAGGTACCTGTAAGACCATGAGTGGTCACACTAGTTATGTATATGCTGTGGCTATATCCAGTGATTCAGAGTTCATCGTATCGGGAAGTCATGATAAGACGGTGAGACTATGGAACGTCAAGACAGGTACCTGTAAGACCATGAGTGGTCACACTAGTTATGTATATGCTGTGGCTATATCCAGTGATTCAGAGTTCATCGTATCGGGAAGTCATGATAAGACGGTGAGACTATGGGACGTCAAGACAGGTACCTGTAAGACCATGAGTGGTCACACTAGTTATGTATATGCTGTGGCTATATCCAGTGATTCAGAGTTCATCGTATCGGGAAGTTATGATTATACGGTGAGACTATGGAACGTCAAGACAGGTACCTGTAAGACCATGAGTGGTCACAGACATTATGTATATGCTGTGGCTATATCCAGTGATTCAGAGTTCATCGTATCGGGAAGTCATGATAAGACGGTGAGACTATGGAACGTCAAGACAGGTACCTGTAAGACCATGAGTGGTCACACTAGTTATGTATATGCTGTGGCTATATCCAGTGATTCAGAGTTCATCGTATCGGGAAGTAGAGATAATACGGTGAGACTATGGGACGTCAAGACAGGTACCTGTAAGACCATGAGTGGTCACACTAGTTATGTATATGCTGTGGCTATATCCAGTGATTCAAAGTTCATCTTATCGGGAAGTGATGATAAGACGGTGAGACTATGGGACGTCAAGATAGGTACCTGTAAGACCATGACTGGTCACACTAGTTATGTATCTGCTGTGGCTATATCCAGTGATTCAGAGTTCATCGTATCGGGAAGTCATGATAAGACGGTGAGACTATGGAACGTCAAGACAGGTACCTGTAAGACCATGAGTGGTCACACTAGTTATGTATATGCTGTGGCTATATCCAGTGATTCAGAGTTCATCGTTTCGGGAAGTAATAATAAGACGGTGAGACTATGGAACGTCAAGACAGGTACCTGTAAGACCATGAGTGGTCACAGACATTATGTATATGCTGTGGCTATATCCAGTGATTCAAAGTTCATCGTATCGGGAAGTGATGATAAGACGGTGAGACTATGGAACGTCAAGACAGGTACCTGTAAGACCATGAGTGGTCACACTAGTTATGTATATGCTGTGGCTATATCCAGTGATTCAGAGTTCATCGTATCGGGAAGTGATGATAAGACGGTGAGACTATGGAACGTCAAGACAGGTACCTGTAAGACCATGAGTTGTCAAACTAGTTCTGTTTATGCTGTGGCTATATCCAGTGATTCAGAGTTCATCGTATCGGGAAGTGATGATAAGACGGTGAGACTATGGGACGTCAAGACAGGTACCTGTAAGACCATGAGTGGTCACACTAGTTATGTATATGCTGTGGCTATATCCAGTGATTCAGAGTTCATCGTATCGGGAAGTGATGATGAGACGGTGAGACTATGGGACGTCAAGACAGGTACCTGTAAGACCATGAGTGGTCACAGACATTATGTATATGCTGTGGCTATATCCAGTAATTCAGAGTTCATCGTATCGGGAAGTCATGATAAGACGGTGAGACTATGGGACGTCAAGACAGGTACCTGTAAGACCATGAGTGGTCACACTAGTTATGTATATGCTGTGGCTATATCCAGTGATTCAAAGTTCATCTTATCGGGAAGTGATGATAAGACGGTGAGACTATGGGACGTCAAGACAGGTACCTGTAAGACCATGAGTGGTCACACTAGTTATGTATATGCTGTGGCTATATCCAGTGATTCAGAGTTCATCGTATCGGGAAGTGATGATAAGACGGTGAGACTATGGGACGTCAAGACAGGTACCTGTAAGACCATGAGTTGTCAAACTAGTTCTGTTTATGCTGTGGCTATATCCAGTGATTCAGAGTTCATCGTATCGGGAAGTCATGATAAGACGGTGAGACTATGGAACGTCAAGACAGGTACCTGTAAGACCATGAGTGGTCACACTAGTTATGTATATGCTGTGGCTATATCCAGTGATTCAGAGTTCATCGTATCGGGAAGTGCAGATTATACGATGAGACTATGGGACGTCAAGACAGGTACCTGTAAGACCATGAGTGGTCACAGACATTATGTATATGCTGTGGCTATATCCAGTAATTCAGAGTTCATCGTATCGGGAAGTCATGATAAGACGGTGAGACTATGGAACGTCAAGACAGGTACCTGTAAGACCATGAGTGGTCACACTAGTTATGTATATGCTGTGGCTATATCCAGTGATTCAGAGTTCATCGTATCGGGAAGTAGAGATAATACGGTGAGACTATGGGACGTCAAGACAGGTACCTGTAAGACCATGAGTGGTCACACTAGTTATGTATATGCTGTGGCTATATCCAGTGATTCAGAGTTCATCGTATCGGGAAGTCATGATAAGACGGTGAGACTATGGAACGTCAAGACAGGTACCTGTAAGACCATGAGTGGTCACACTAGTTATGTATATGCTGTGGCTATATCCAGTGATTCAGAGTTCATCGTATCGGGAAGTCATGATAAGACGGTGAGACTATGGGACGTCAAGACAGGTACCTGTAAGACCATGAGTTGTCAAACTAGTTCTGTTTATGCTGTGGCTATATCCAGTGATTCAGAGTTCATCGTATCTGGAAGTCATGATAAGACGGTGAGACTATGGAACGTCAAGACAGGTACCTGTAAGACCATGAGTGGTCACACTAGTTATGTATATGCTGTGGCTATATCCAGTGATTCAGAGTTCATCGTATCGGGAAGTCATGATAAGACGGTGAGACTATGGGACGTCAAGACAGGTACCTGTAAGACCATGAGTGGTCACACTAGTTATGTATATGCTGTGGCTATATCCAGTGATTCAGAGTTCATCGTATCGGGAAGTGATGATAAGACGGTGAGACTATGGAACGTCAAGACAGGTACCTGTAAGACCATGAGTGGTCACACTAGTTATGTATATGCTGTGGCTATATCCAGTGATTCAGAGTTCATCGTATCGGGAAGTGATGATAAGACGGTGAGACTATGGGACGTCAAGACAGGTACCTGTAAGACCATGAGTTGTCAAACTAGTTCTGTTTATGCTGTGGCTATATCCAGTGATTCAGAGTTCATCGTATCGGGAAGTGATGATAAGACGGTGAGACTATGGAACGTCAAGACAGGTACCTGTAAGACCATGAGTGGTCACACTAGTTATGTATATGCTGTGGCTATATCCAGTGATTCAGAGTTCATCGTATCGGGAAGTGCAGATTATACGGTGAGACTATGGGACGTCAAGACAGGTACCTGTAAGACCATGACTGGTCACACTAGTTATGTATCTGCTGTGGCTATATCCAGTGATTCAGAGTTCATCGTATCGGGAAGTCATGATAAGACGGTGAGACTATGGGACGTCAAGACAGGTACCTGTAAGACCATGAGTGGTCACACTAGTTATGTATATGCTGTGGCTATATCCAGTGATTCAGAGTTCATCGTTTCGGGAAGTAATAATAAGACGGTGAGACTATGGGACGTCAAGACAGGTACCTGTAAGACCATGAGTTGTCACACTAGTTATGTATCATCTGTGGCTATATCCAGTGATTCAGAGTTCATCGTATCGGGAAGTCATGATAAGACGGTGAGACTATGGAACGTCAAGACAGGTACCTGTAAGACCACGAGTGGTCACACTAGTTATGTATATGCTGTGGCTATATCCAGTGATTCAGAGTTCATCGTATCGGGAAGTCATGATAAGACGGTGAGACTATGGAACGTCAAGACAGGTACCTGTAAGACCATGAGTGGTCACACTAGTTATGTATATGCTGTGGCTATATCCAGTGATTCAGAGTTCATCGTATCGGGAAGTGATGATAAGACGGTGAGACTATGGGACGTCAAGACAGGTACCTGTAAGACCATGAGTGGTCACACTAGTTATGTATATGCTGTGGCTATATCCAGTGATTCAGAGTTCATCGTATCGGGAAGTCATGATAAGACGGTGAGACTATGGGACGTCAAGACAGGTACCTGTAAGACCATGAGTGGTCACACTAGTTATGTATTATCTTTGGCTATATCCAGTGATTCAGAGTTCATCGTATCGGGAAGTGATGATAAGACGGTGAGACTATGGAACGTCAAGACAGGTACCTGTAAGACCATGAGTGGTCACACTAGTTATGTATATGCTGTGGCTATATCCAGTGATTCAGAGTTCATCGTATCGGGAAGTCATGATAAGACGGTGAGACTATGGGACGTCAAGACAGGTACCTGTAAGACCATGAGTGGTCACACTAGTTATGTATATGCTGTGGCTATATCCAGTGATTCAGAGTTCATCGTATCGGGAAGTGATGATGAGACGGTGAGACTATGGGACGTCAAGACAGGTACCTGTAAGACCATGAGTTGTCAAACTAGTTCTGTTTATGCTGTGGCTATATCCAGTGATTCAGAGTTCATCGTATCGGGAAGTCATGATAAGACGGTGAGACTATGGGACGTCAAGACAGGTACCTGTAAGACCATGAGTGGTCACACTAGTTATGTATATGCTGTGGCTATATCCAGTGATTCAGAGTTCATCGTATCGGCAAGTAATAATAAGACGGTGAGACTATGGAACGTCAAGACAGGTACCTGTAAGACCATGAGTGGTCACAGACATTATGTATATGCTGTGGCTATATCCAGTGATTCAGAGTTCATCGTATCGGGAAGTGATGATAAGACGGTGAGACTATGGGACGTCAAGACAGGTACCTGTAAGACCATGAGTTGTCAAACTAGTTCTGTTTATGCTGTGGCTATATCCAGTGATTCAGAGTTCATCGTATCGGGAAGTCATGATAAGACGGTGAGACTATGGGACGTCAAGACAGGTACCTGTAAGACCACGAGTGGTCACACTAGTTATGTATCTGCTGTGGCTATATCCAGTGATTCAGAGTTCATCGTATCGGGAAGTCATGATAAGACGGTGAGACTATGGGACGTCAAGACAGGTACCTGTAAGACCATGAGTGGTCACACTAGTTATGTATATGCTGTGGCTATATCCAGTGATTCAGAGTTCATCGTATCGGGAAGTCATGATAAGACGGTGAGACTATGGAACGTCAAGACAGGTACCTGTAAGACCATGAGTGGTCACACTAGTTATGTATATGCTGTGGCTATATCCAGTGATTCAGAGTTCATCGTATCGGGAAGTCATGATAAGACGGTGAGACTATGGGACGTCAAGACAGGTACCTGTAAGACCATGAGTTGTCAAACTAGTTCTGTTTATGCTGTGGCTATATCCAGTGATTCAGAGTTCATCGTATCGGGAAGTCATGATAAGACGGTGAGACTATGGAACGTCAAGACAGGTACCTGTAAGACCATGAGTGGTCACACTAGTTATGTATATGCTGTGGCTATATCCAGTGATTCAGAGTTCATCGTATCGGGAAGTGCAGATTATACGATGAGACTATGGGACGTCAAGACAGGTACCTGTAAGACCATGAGTGGTCACACTAGTTATGTATATGCTGTGGCTATATCCAGTGATTCAGAGTTCATCGTATCGGGAAGTGATGATAAGACGGTGAGACTATGGGACGTCAAGACAGGTACCTGTAAGACCATGAGTGGTCACACTAGTTATGTATATGCTGTGGCTATATCCAGTAATTCAGAGTTCATCGTATCGGGAAGTGATGATAAGACGGTGAGACTATGGGACGTCAAGACAGGTACCTGTAAGACCATGAGTGGTCACACTAGTTATGTATCATCTGTGGCTATATCCAGTGATTCAGAGTTCATCGTATCGGGAAGTGATGATGAGACGGTGAGACTATGGGACGTCAAGACAGGTACCTGTAAGACCACGAGTGGTCACACTAGTTATGTATCATCTGTGGCTATATCCAGTGATTCAGAGTTCATCGTATCGGGAAGTCATGATGAGACGGTGAGACTATGGGACGTCAAGACAGGTACCTGTAAGACCATGAGTGGTCACACTAGTTATGTATATGCTGTGGCTATATCCAGTGATTCAGAGTTCATCGTATCGGGAAGTCATGATAAGACGGTGAGACTATGGGACGTCAAGACAGGTACCTGTAAGACCATGAGTTGTCAAACTAGTTATGTATATGCTGTGGCTATATCCAGTGATTCAGAGTTCATCGTATCGGGAAGTGATGATAAGACGGTGAGACTATGGGACGTCAAGACAGGTACCTGTAAGACCATGAGTGGTCACACTAGTTATGTATATGCTGTGGCTATATCCAGTGATTCAGAGTTCATCGTATCGGGAAGTCATGATAAGACGGTGAGACTATGGAACGTCAAGACAGGTACCTGTAAGACCATGAGTGGTCACACTAGTTATGTATATGCTGTGGCTATATCCAGTGATTCAGAGTTCATCGTATCGGGAAGTGATGATAAGACGGTGAGACTATGGGACGTCAAGACAGGTACCTGTAAGACCATGAGTTGTCAAACTAGTTCTGTTTATGCTGTGGCTATATCCAGTGATTCAGAGTTCATCGTATCGGGAAGTCATGATAAGACGGTGAGACTATGGAACGTCAAGACAGGTACCTGTAAGACCATGAGTGGTCACACTAGTTATGTATATGCTGTGGCTATATCCAGTGATTCAGAGTTCATCGTATCGGGAAGTCATGATAAGACGGTGAGACTATGGGACGTCAAGACAGGTACCTGTAAGACCATGAGTGGTCACAGACATTATGTATATGCTGTGGCTATATCCAGTGATTCAGAGTTCATCGTATCGGGAAGTTATGATTATACGGTGAGACTATGGGACGTCAAGACAGGTACCTGTAAGACCATGAGTGGTCACACTAGTTATGTATATGCTGTGGCTATATCCAGTGATTCAGAGTTCATCGTATCGGGAAGTCATGATAAGACGGTGAGACTATGGGACGTCAAGACAGGTACCTGTAAGACCATGAGTGGTCACACTAGTTATGTATCATCTGTGGCTATATCCAGTGATTCAGAGTTCATCGTATCGGGAAGTGATGATGAGACGGTGAGACTATGGGACGTCAAGACAGGTACCTGTAAGACCACGAGTGGTCACACTAGTTATGTATCTGCTGTGGCTATATCCAGTGATTCAGAGTTCATCGTATCGGGAAGTCATGATAAGACGGTGAGACTATGGGACGTCAAGACAGGTACCTGTAAGACCATGAGTGGTCACACTAGTTATGTATATGCTGTGGCTATATCCAGTGATTCAGAGTTCATCGTATCGGGAAGTCATGATAAGACGGTGAGACTATGGGACGTCAAGACAGGTACCTGTAAGACCATGAGTGGTCACAGACATTATGTATATGCTGTGGCTATATCCAGTGATTCAGAGTTCATCGTATCGGGAAGTGATGATAAGACGGTGAGACTATGGAACGTCAAGACAGGTACCTGTAAGACCATGAGTGGTCACACTAGTTATGTATATGCTGTGGCTATATCCAGTGATTCAGAGTTCATCGTATCGGGAAGTGATGATAAGACGGTGAGACTATGGGACGTCAAGACAGGTACCTGTAAGACCATGAGTTGTCAAACTAGTTATGTATATGCTGTGGCTATATCCAGTGATTCAGAGTTCATCGTATCGGGAAGTCATGATAAGACGGTGAGACTATGGAACGTCAAGACAGGTACCTGTAAGACCATGAGTGGTCACACTAGTTATGTATATGCTGTGGCTATATCCAGTGATTCAGAGTTCATCGTATCGGGAAGTGATGATAAGACGGTGAGACTATGGGACGTCAAGACAGGTACCTGTAAGACCATGAGTGGTCACACTAGTTATGTATATGCTGTGGCTATATCCAGTGATTCAGAGTTCATCGTATCGGGAAGTCATGATAAGACGGTGAGACTATGGAACGTCAAGACAGGTACCTGTAAGACCATGAGTGGTCACACTAGTTATGTATATGCTGTGGCTATATCCAGTGATTCAGAGTTCATCGTATCGGGAAGTGATGATAAGACGGTGAGACTATGGGACGTCAAGACAGGTACCTGTAAGACCATGAGTGGTCACACTAGTTATGTATATGCTGTGGCTATATCCAGTGATTCAGAGTTCATCGTATCGGGAAGTGATGATAAGACGGTGAGACTATGGGACGTCAAGACAGGTACCTGTAAGACCATGAGTTGTCAAACTAGTTCTGTTTATGCTGTGGCTATATCCAGTGATTCAGAGTTCATCGTATCGGGAAGTGATGATAAGACGGTGAGACTATGGAACGTCAAGACAGGTACCTGTAAGACCATGAGTGGTCACACTAGTTATGTATATGCTGTGGCTATATCCAGTGATTCAGAGTTCATCGTATCGGGAAGTGATGATAAGACGGTGAGACTATGGGACGTCAAGACAGGTACCTGTAAGACCATGAGTTGTCAAACTAGTTCTGTTTATGCTGTGGCTATATCCAGTGATTCAGAGTTCATCGTATCGGGAAGTGATGATAAGACGGTGAGACTATGGAACGTCAAGACAGGTACCTGTAAGACCATGAGTGGTCACACTAGTTATGTATATGCTGTGGCTATATCCAGTGATTCAGAGTTCATCGTATCGGGAAGTGATGATAAGACGGTGAGACTATGGGACGTCAAGACAGGTACCTGTAAGACCATGAGTTGTCAAACTAGTTCTGTTTATGCTGTGGCTATATCCAGTGATTCAGAGTTCATCGTATCGGGAAGTGATGATAAGACGGTGAGACTATGGGACGTCAAGACAGGTACCTGTAAGACCATGAGTGGTCACACTAGTTATGTATATGCTGTGGCTATATCCAGTGATTCAGAGTTCATCGTATCGGGAAGTCATGATAAGACGGTGAGACTATGGAACGTCAAGACAGGTACCTGTAAGACCATGAGTTGTCAAACTAGTTCTGTTTATGCTGTGGCTATATCCAGTGATTCAGAGTTCATCGTATCGGGAAGTGATGATAAGACGGTGAGACTATGGAACGTCAAGACAGGTACCTGTAAGACCATGAGTGGTCACACTAGTTATGTATATGCTGTGGCTATATCCAGTGATTCAGAGTTCATCGTATCGGGAAGTGCAGATTATACGATGAGACTATGGGACGTCAAGACAGGTACCTGTAAGACCATGAGTGGTCACAGACATTATGTATATGCTGTGGCTATATCCAGTAATTCAGAGTTCATCGTATCGGGAAGTCATGATAAGACGGTGAGACTATGGAACGTCAAGACAGGTACCTGTAAGACCATGAGTGGTCACACTAGTTATGTATATGCTGTGGCTATATCCAGTGATTCAGAGTTCATCGTATCGGGAAGTGATGATAAGACGGTGAGACTATGGGACGTCAAGACAGGTACCTGTAAGACCATGAGTGGTCACACTAGTTATGTATCATCTGTGGCTATATCCAGTGATTCAGAGTTCATCGTATCGGGAAGTGATGATGAGACGGTGAGACTATGGGACGTCAAGACAGGTACCTGTAAGACCACGAGTGGTCACACTAGTTATGTATCTGCTGTGGCTATATCCAGTGATTCAGAGTTCATCGTATCGGGAAGTCATGATAAGACGGTGAGACTATGGGACGTCAAGACAGGTACCTGTAAGACCATGAGTGGTCACACTAGTTATGTATATGCTGTGGCTATATCCAGTGATTCAGAGTTCATCGTATCGGGAAGTCATGATAAGACGGTGAGACTATGGGACGTCAAGACAGGTACCTGTAAGACCATGAGTGGTCACAGACATTATGTATATGCTGTGGCTATATCCAGTGATTCAGAGTTCATCGTATCGGGAAGTGATGATAAGACGGTGAGACTATGGAACGTCAAGACAGGTACCTGTAAGACCATGAGTGGTCACACTAGTTATGTATATGCTGTGGCTATATCCAGTGATTCAGAGTTCATCGTATCGGGAAGTGATGATAAGACGGTGAGACTATGGGACGTCAAGACAGGTACCTGTAAGACCATGAGTTGTCAAACTAGTTCTGTTTATGCTGTGGCTATATCCAGTGATTCAGAGTTCATCGTATCGGCAAGTGATGATAAGACGGTGAGACTATGGAACGTCAAGACAGGTACCTGTAAGACCATGAGTGGTCACACTAGTTATGTATATGCTGTGGCTATATCCAGTGATTCAGAGTTCATCGTATCGGGAAGTGATGATGAGACGGTGAGACTATGGAACGTCAAGACAGGTACCTGTAAGACCATGAGTGGTCACACTAGTTATGTATATGCTGTGGCTATATCCAGTGATTCAGAGTTCATCGTATCGGGAAGTAGAGATAATACGGTGAGACTATGGGACGTCAAGACAGGTACCTGTAAGACCATGAGTGGTCACACTAGTTATGTATATGCTGTGGCTATATCCAGTGATTCAGAGTTCATCGTATCGGGAAGTGATGATAAGACGGTGAGACTATGGGACGTCAAGACAGGTACCTGTAAGACCATGAGTTGTCAAACTAGTTCTGTTTATGCTGTGGCTATATCCAGTGATTCAGAGTTCATCGTATCGGGAAGTCATGATAAGACGGTGAGACTATGGGACGTCAAGACAGGTACCTGTAAGACCATGAGTGGTCACACTAGTTATGTATATGCTGTGGCTATATCCAGTGATTCAGAGTTCATCGTATCGGGAAGTGATGATAAGACGGTGAGACTATGGGACGTCAAGACAGGTACCTGTAAGACCATGAGTTGTCAAACTAGTTCTGTTTATGCTGTGGCTATATCCAGTGATTCAGAGTTCATCGTATCGGGAAGTGATGATAAGACGGTGAGACTATGGAACGTCAAGACAGGTACCTGTAAGACCATGAGTGGTCACACTAGTTATGTATATGCTGTGGCTATATCCAGTGATTCAGAGTTCATCGTATCGGGAAGTGATGATAAGACGGTGAGACTATGGGACGTCAAGACAGGTACCTGTAAGACCATGAGTTGTCAAACTAGTTCTGTTTATGCTGTGGCTATATCCAGTGATTCAGAGTTCATCGTATCGGGAAGTCATGATAAGACGGTGAGACTATGGAACGTCAAGACAGGTACCTGTAAGACCATGAGTGGTCACACTAGTTATGTATTATCTTTGGCTATATCCAGTGATTCAGAGTTCATCGTATCGGGAAGTCATGATAAGACGGTGAGACTATGGGACGTCAAGACAGGTACCTGTAAGACCATGAGTGGTCACACTAGTTATGTATATGCTGTGGCTATATCCAGTGATTCAGAGTTCATCGTATCGGGAAGTGATGATAAGACGGTGAGACTATGGAACGTCAAGACAGGTACCTGTAAGACCATGAGTGGTCACACTAGTTATGTATATGCTGTGGCTATATCCAGTGATTCAGAGTTCATCGTATCGGGAAGTCATGATAAGACGGTGAGACTATGGGACGTCAAGACAGGTACCTGTAAGACCATGAGTGGTCACACTAGTTATGTATATGCTGTGGCTATATCCAGTGATTCAGAGTTCATCGTATCGGGAAGTGATGATAAGACGGTGAGACTATGGGACGTCAAGACAGGTACCTGTAAGACCATGAGTGGTCACACTAGTTATGTATATGCTGTGGCTATATCCAGTGATTCAGAGTTCATCGTATCGGGAAGTCATGATAAGACGGTGAGACTATGGGACGTCAAGACAGGTACCTGTAAGACCATGAGTGGTCACAGACATTATGTATATGCTGTGGCTATATCCAGTGATTCAGAGTTCATCGTATCGGGAAGTGATGATAAGACGGTGAGACTATGGAACGTCAAGACAGGTACCTGTAAGACCATGAGTGGTCACACTAGTTATGTATATGCTGTGGCTATATCCAGTGATTCAGAGTTCATCGTATCGGGAAGTAGAGATAATACGGTGAGACTATGGAACGTCAAGACAGGTACCTGTAAGACCATGAGTGGTCACACTAGTTATGTATATGCTGTGGCTATATCCAGTGATTCAGAGTTCATCGTATCGGGAAGTCATGATAAGACGGTGAGACTATGGGACGTCAAGACAGGTACCTGTAAGACCATGAGTGGTCACAGACATTATGTATATGCTGTGGCTATATCCAGTGATTCAGAGTTCATCGTATCGGGAAGTCATGATAAGACGGTGAGACTATGGGACGTCAAGACAGGTACCTGTAAGACCATGAGTTGTCACACTAGTTATGTATATGCTGTGGCTATATCCAGTGATTCAGAGTTCATCGTATCGGCAAGTAATAATAAGACGGTGAGACTATGGAACGTCAAGACAGGTACCTGTAAGACCATGAGTGGTCACAGACATTATGTATATGCTGTGGCTATATCCAGTGATTCAAAGTTCATCGTATCGGGAAGTGATGATAAGACGGTGAGACTATGGGACGTCAAGACAGGTACCTGTAAGACCATGAGTTGTCAAACTAGTTCTGTTTATGCTGTGGCTATATCCAGTGATTCAGAGTTCATCGTATCGGGAAGTCATGATAAGACGGTGAGACTATGGAACGTCAAGACAGGTACCTGTAAGACCACGAGTGGTCACACTAGTTATGTATCTGCTGTGGCTATATCCAGTGATTCAGAGTTCATCGTATCGGGAAGTCATGATAAGACGGTGAGACTATGGGACGTCAAGACAGGTACCTGTAAGACCATGAGTTGTCAAACTAGTTCTGTTTATGCTGTGGCTATATCCAGTGATTCAGAGTTCATCGTATCGGGAAGTGATGATAAGACGGTGAGACTATGGAACGTCAAGACAGGTACCTGTAAGACCATGAGTGGTCACACTAGTTATGTATATGCTGTGGCTATATCCAGTGATTCAGAGTTCATCGTATCGGGAAGTCATGATAAGACGGTGAGACTATGGGACGTCAAGACAGGTACCTGTAAGACCATGAGTTGTCAAACTAGTTCTGTTTATGCTGTGGCTATATCCAGTGATTCAGAGTTCATCGTATCGGGAAGTGATGATAAGACGGTGAGACTATGGAACGTCAAGACAGGTACCTGTAAGACCATGAGTGGTCACACTAGTTATGTATATGCTGTGGCTATATCCAGTGATTCAGAGTTCATCGTATCGGGAAGTGCAGATTATACGATGAGACTATGGGACGTCAAGACAGGTACCTGTAAGACCATGAGTGGTCACACTAGTTATGTATATGCTGTGGCTATATCCAGTGATTCAGAGTTCATCGTATCGGGAAGTCATGATAAGACGGTGAGACTATGGAACGTCAAGACAGGTACCTGTAAGACCATGAGTGGTCACACTAGTTATGTATATGCTGTGGCTATATCCAGTAATTCAGAGTTCATCGTATCGGGAAGTGATGATAAGACGGTGAGACTATGGGACGTCAAGACAGGTACCTGTAAGACCATGAGTGGTCACACTAGTTATGTATCATCTGTGGCTATATCCAGTGATTCAGAGTTCATCGTATCGGGAAGTGATGATGAGACGGTGAGACTATGGGACGTCAAGACAGGTACCTGTAAGACCACGAGTGGTCACACTAGTTATGTATCATCTGTGGCTATATCCAGTGATTCAGAGTTCATCGTATCGGGAAGTCATGATGAGACGGTGAGACTATGGGACGTCAAGACAGGTACCTGTAAGACCATGAGTGGTCACACTAGTTATGTATATGCTGTGGCTATATCCAGTGATTCAGAGTTCATCGTATCGGGAAGTCATGATAAGACGGTGAGACTATGGGACGTCAAGACAGGTACCTGTAAGACCATGAGTGGTCACAGACATTATGTATATGCTGTGGCTATATCCAGTGATTCAGAGTTCATCGTATCGGGAAGTGATGATAAGACGGTGAGACTATGGGACGTCAAGACAGGTACCTGTAAGACCATGAGTGGTCACACTAGTTATGTATATGCTGTGGCTATATCCAGTGATTCAGAGTTCATCGTATCGGGAAGTCATGATAAGACGGTGAGACTATGGAACGTCAAGACAGGTACCTGTAAGACCATGAGTGGTCACACTAGTTATGTATATGCTGTGGCTATATCCAGTGATTCAGAGTTCATCGTATCGGGAAGTGATGATAAGACGGTGAGACTATGGGACGTCAAGACAGGTACCTGTAAGACCATGAGTTGTCAAACTAGTTCTGTTTATGCTGTGGCTATATCCAGTGATTCAGAGTTCATCGTATCGGGAAGTGATGATAAGACGGTGAGACTATGGAACGTCAAGACAGGTACCTGTAAGACCATGAGTGGTCACACTAGTTATGTATATGCTGTGGCTATATCCAGTGATTCAGAGTTCATCGTATCGGGAAGTGATGATAAGACGGTGAGACTATGGGACGTCAAGACAGGTACCTGTAAGACCATGAGTTGTCAAACTAGTTCTGTTTATGCTGTGGCTATATCCAGTGATTCAGAGTTCATCGTATCGGGAAGTCATGATAAGACGGTGAGACTATGGAACGTCAAGACAGGTACCTGTAAGACCATGAGTGGTCACACTAGTTATGTATATGCTGTGGCTATATCCAGTGATTCAGAGTTCATCGTATCGGGAAGTAGAGATAATACGGTGAGACTATGGGACGTCAAGACAGGTACCTGTAAGACCATGAGTGGTCACACTAGTTATGTATATGCTGTGGCTATATCCAGTGATTCAGAGTTCATCGTATCGGGAAGTCATGATAAGACGGTGAGACTATGGAACGTCAAGACAGGTACCTGTAAGACCATGAGTGGTCACACTAGTTATGTATATGCTGTGGCTATATCCAGTGATTCAGAGTTCATCGTATCGGCAAGTGATGATAAGACGGTGAGACTATGGAACGTCAAGACAGGTACCTGTAAGACCATGAGTGGTCACACTAGTTATGTATATGCTGTGGCTATATCCAGTGATTCAGAGTTCATCGTATCGGCAAGTGATGATAAGACGGTGAGACTATGGAACGTCAAGACAGGTACCTGTAAGACCATGAGTTGTCAAACTAGTTCTGTTTATGCTGTGGCTATATCCAGTGATTCAGAGTTCATCGTATCGGCAAGTGATGATAAGACGGTGAGACTATGGAACGTCAAGACAGGTACCTGTAAGACCATGAGTGGTCACACTAGTTATGTATATGCTGTGGCTATATCCAGTGATTCAGAGTTCATCGTATCGGGAAGTGATGATAAGACGGTGAGACTATGGGACGTCAAGACAGGTACCTGTAAGACCATGAGTTGTCAAACTAGTTCTGTTTATGCTGTGGCTATATCCAGTGATTCAGAGTTCATCGTATCGGGAAGTGATGATAAGACGGTGAGACTATGGAACGTCAAGACAGGTACCTGTAAGACCACGAGTGGTCAAACTAGTTCTGTTTATGCTGTGGCTATATCCAGTGATTCAGAGTTCATCGTATCTGGAAGTCATGATAAGACGGTGAGACTATGGAACGTCAAGACAGGTACCTGTAAGACCATGAGTGGTCACACTAGTTATGTATATGCTGTGGCTATATCCAGTGATTCAGAGTTCATCGTATCGGGAAGTCATGATAAGACGGTGAGACTATGGAACGTCAAGACAGGTACCTGTAAGACCATGAGTGGTCACACTAGTTATGTATATGCTGTGGCTATATCCAGTGATTCAAAGTTCATCGTATCGGGAAGTGATGATAAGACGGTGAGACTATGGGACGTCAAGACAGGTACCTGTAAGACCATGAGTGGTCACACTAGTTATGTATATGCTGTGGCTATATCCAGTGATTCAGAGTTCATCGTATCGGGAAGTGATGATAAGACGGTGAGACTATGGAACGTCAAGACAGGTACCTGTAAGACCATGAGTGGTCAAACTAGTTCTGTTTATGCTGTGGCTATATCCAGTGATTCAGAGTTCATCGTATCGGGAAGTCATGATAAGACGGTGAGACTATGGGACGTCAAGACAGGTACCTGTAAGACCATGAGTTGTCAAACTAGTTCTGTTTATGCTGTGGCTATATCCAGTGATTCAGAGTTCATCGTATCGGGAAGTGATGATAAGACGGTGAGACTATGGAACGTCAAGACAGGTACCTGTAAGACCATGAGTGGTCACACTAGTTATGTATATGCTGTGGCTATATCCAGTGATTCAGAGTTCATCGTATCGGGAAGTGCAGATTATACGATGAGACTATGGGACGTCAAGACAGGTACCTGTAAGACCATGAGTGGTCACACTAGTTATGTATATGCTGTGGCTATATCCAGTGATTCAGAGTTCATCGTATCGGGAAGTCATGATAAGACGGTGAGACTATGGGACGTCAAGACAGGTACCTGTAAGACAATGAGTGGTCACACTAGTTATGTATATGCTGTGGCTATATCCAGTGATTCAGAGTTCATCGTATCGGGAAGTTATGATGAGACGGTGAGACTATGGAACGTCAAGACAGGTACCTGTAAGACCATGAGTGGTCACACTAGTTATGTATATGCTGTGGCTATATCCAGTGATTCAGAGTTCATCGTATCGGGAAGTCATGATAAGACGGTGAGACTATGGGACGTCAAGACAGGTACCTGTAAGACCATGAGTTGTCAAACTAGTTCTGTTTATGCTGTGGCTATATCCAGTGATTCAGAGTTCATCGTATCGGGAAGTAGAGATAATACGGTGAGACTATGGAACGTCAAGACAGGTACCTGTAAGACCATGAGTGGTCACACTAGTTATGTATATGCTGTGGCTATATCCAGTGATTCAGAGTTCATCGTATCGGCAAGTGATGATAAGACGGTGAGACTATGGGACGTCAAGACAGGTACCTGTAAGACCATGAGTGGTCACACTAGTTATGTATATGCTGTGGCTATATCCAGTGATTCAGAGTTCATCGTATCGGGAAGTAGAGATAATACGGTGAGACTATGGAACGTCAAGACAGGTACCTGTAAGACCATGAGTGGTCACACTAGTTATGTATATGCTGTGGCTATATCCAGTGATTCAGAGTTCATCGTATCGGCAAGTGATGATAAGACGGTGAGACTATGGGACGTCAAGACAGGTACCTGTAAGACCATGAGTGGTCACACTAGTTATGTATATGCTGTGGCTATATCCAGTGATTCAGAGTTCATCGTATCGGGAAGTGATGATAAGACGGTGAGACTATGGGACGTCAAGACAGGTACCTGTAAGACCATGAGTGGTCACACTAGTTATGTATATGCTGTGGCTATATCCAGTGATTCAGAGTTCATCGTATCGGGAAGTGATGATAAAACGGTGAGACTATGGGACGTCAAGACAGGTACCTGTAAGACCATGAGTGGTCACAGACATTATGTATATGCTGTGGCTATATCCAGTGATTCAGAGTTCATCGTATCGGGAAGTCATGATAAGACGGTGAGACTATGGAACGTCAAGACAGGTACCTGTAAGACCATGAGTGGTCACACTAGTTATGTATATGCTGTGGCTATATCCAGTGATTCAGAGTTCATCGTATCGGGAAGTCATGATAAGACGGTGAGACTATGGGACGTCAAGACAGGTACCTGTAAGACCATGAGTGGTCACACTAGTTCTGTTTATGCTGTGGCTATATCCAGTGATTCAGAGTTCATCGTATCGGGAAGTGATGATAAGACGGTGAGACTATGGGACGTCAAGATAGGTACCTGTAAGACCATGACTGGTCACACTAGTTATGTATCTGCTGTGGCTATATCCAGTGATTCAGAGTTCATCGTATCGGGAAGTCATGATAAGACGGTGAGACTATGGAACGTCAAGACAGGTACCTGTAAGACCATGAGTGGTCACACTAGTTATGTATATGCTGTGGCTATATCCAGTGATTCAGAGTTCATCGTTTCGGGAAGTGATGATAAGACGGTGAGACTATGGAACGTCAAGACAGGTACCTGTAAGACCATGAGTTGTCAAACTAGTTCTGTTTATGCTGTGGCTATATCCAGTGATTCAGAGTTCATCGTATCGGGAAGTCATGATAAGACGGTGAGACTATGGGACGTCAAGACAGGTACCTGTAAGACCATGAGTGGTCACACTAGTTATATATATGCTGTGGCTATATCCAGTGATTCAGAGTTCATCGTATCGGGAAGTGATGATGAGACGGTGAGACTATGGGACGTCAAGACAGGTACCTGTAAGACCATGAGTTGTCAAACTAGTTATGTATATGCTGTGGCTATATCCAGTGATTCAGAGTTCATCGTATCGGGAAGTCATGATAAGACGGTGAGATTATGGAACGTCAAGACAGGTACCTGTAAGACCATGAGTGGTCACAGACATTATGTATATGCTGTGGCTATATCCAGTGATTCAAAGTTCATCGTATCGGGAAGTGATGATAAGACGGTGAGACTATGGGACGTCAAGACAGGTACCTGTAAGACCATGAGTGGTCACACTAGTTATGTATATGCTGTGGCTATATCCAGTGATTCAGAGTTCATCGTATCGGGAAGTGATGATAAGACGGTGAGACTATGGAACGTCAAGACAGGTACCTGTAAGACCATGAGTTGTCAAACTAGTTCTGTTTATGCTGTGGCTATATCCAGTGATTCAGAGTTCATCGTATCGGGAAGTCATGATAAGACGGTGAGACTATGGGACGTCAAGACAGGTACCTGTAAGACCATGAGTGGTCACACTAGTTATGTATATGCTGTGGCTATATCCAGTGATTCAGAGTTCATCGTATCGGGAAGTGATGATGAGACGGTGAGACTATGGGACGTCAAGACAGGTACCTGTAAGACCATGAGTTGTCAAACTAGTTATGTATATGCTGTGGCTATATCCAGTGATTCAGAGTTCATCGTATCGGGAAGTCATGATAATACGGTGAGACTATGGAACGTCAAGACAGGTACCTGTAAGACAATGAGTGGTCACACTAGTTATGTATATGCTGTGGCTATATCCAGTGATTCAGAGTTCATCGTATCGGCAAGTGATGATAAGACGGTGAGACTATGGAACGTCAAGACAGGTACCTGTAAGACCATGAGTGGTCACACTAGTTATGTATATGCTGTGGCTATATCCAGTGATTCAGAGTTCATCGTATCGGGAAGTCATGATAAGACGGTGAGACTATGGGACGTCAAGACAGGTACCTGTAAGACCATGAGTTGTCAAACTAGTTCTGTTTATGCTGTGGCTATATCCAGTGATTCAGAGTTCATCGTATCGGGAAGTCATGATAAGACGGTGAGACTATGGAACGTCAAGACAGGTACCTGTAAGACCATGAGTGGTCACACTAGTTATGTATATGCTGTGGCTATATCCAGTGATTCAGAGTTCATCGTATCGGGAAGTGCAGATTATACGATGAGACTATGGGACGTCAAGACAGGTACCTGTAAGACCATGAGTGGTCACAGACATTATGTATATGCTGTGGCTATATCCAGTAATTCAGAGTTCATCGTATCGGGAAGTCATGATAAGACGGTGAGACTATGGAACGTCAAGACAGGTACCTGTAAGACCATGAGTTGTCAAACTAGTTCTGTTTATGCTGTGGCTATATCCAGTGATTCAGAGTTCATCGTATCGGGAAGTAGAGATAATACGGTGAGACTATGGAACGTCAAGACAGGTACCTGTAAGACCATGAGTGGTCACACTAGTTATGTATATGCTGTGGCTATATCCAGTGATTCAGAGTTCATCGTATCGGCAAGTGATGATAAGACGGTGAGACTATGGGACGTCAAGACAGGTACCTGTAAGACCATGAGTGGTCACACTAGTTATGTATATGCTGTGGCTATATCCAGTGATTCAGAGTTCATCGTATCGGGAAGTAGAGATAATACGGTGAGACTATGGAACGTCAAGACAGGTACCTGTAAGACCATGAGTGGTCACACTAGTTATGTATATGCTGTGGCTATATCCAGTGATTCAGAGTTCATCGTATCGGCAAGTGATGATAAGACGGTGAGACTATGGGACGTCAAGACAGGTACCTGTAAGACCATGAGTGGTCACACTAGTTATGTATATGCTGTGGCTATATCCAGTGATTCAGAGTTCATCGTATCGGGAAGTGATGATAAGACGGTGAGACTATGGGACGTCAAGACAGGTACCTGTAAGACCATGAGTGGTCACACTAGTTATGTATATGCTGTGGCTATATCCAGTGATTCAGAGTTCATCGTATCGGGAAGTGATGATAAAACGGTGAGACTATGGGACGTCAAGACAGGTACCTGTAAGACCATGAGTGGTCACAGACATTATGTATATGCTGTGGCTATATCCAGTGATTCAGAGTTCATCGTATCGGGAAGTCATGATAAGACGGTGAGACTATGGAACGTCAAGACAGGTACCTGTAAGACCATGAGTGGTCACACTAGTTATGTATATGCTGTGGCTATATCCAGTGATTCAGAGTTCATCGTATCGGGAAGTCATGATAAGACGGTGAGACTATGGGACGTCAAGACAGGTACCTGTAAGACCATGAGTGGTCACACTAGTTCTGTTTATGCTGTGGCTATATCCAGTGATTCAGAGTTCATCGTATCGGGAAGTGATGATAAGACGGTGAGACTATGGGACGTCAAGATAGGTACCTGTAAGACCATGACTGGTCACACTAGTTATGTATCTGCTGTGGCTATATCCAGTGATTCAGAGTTCATCGTATCGGGAAGTCATGATAAGACGGTGAGACTATGGAACGTCAAGACAGGTACCTGTAAGACCATGAGTGGTCACACTAGTTATGTATATGCTGTGGCTATATCCAGTGATTCAGAGTTCATCGTTTCGGGAAGTGATGATAAGACGGTGAGACTATGGAACGTCAAGACAGGTACCTGTAAGACCATGAGTTGTCAAACTAGTTCTGTTTATGCTGTGGCTATATCCAGTGATTCAGAGTTCATCGTATCGGGAAGTCATGATAAGACGGTGAGACTATGGGACGTCAAGACAGGTACCTGTAAGACCATGAGTGGTCACACTAGTTATATATATGCTGTGGCTATATCCAGTGATTCAGAGTTCATCGTATCGGGAAGTGATGATGAGACGGTGAGACTATGGGACGTCAAGACAGGTACCTGTAAGACCATGAGTTGTCAAACTAGTTATGTATATGCTGTGGCTATATCCAGTGATTCAGAGTTCATCGTATCGGGAAGTCATGATAAGACGGTGAGATTATGGAACGTCAAGACAGGTACCTGTAAGACCATGAGTGGTCACACTAGTTATGTATATGCTGTGGCTATATCCAGTGATTCAGAGTTCATCGTATCGGGAAGTGATGATAAGACGGTGAGACTATGGAACGTCAAGACAGGTACCTGTAAGACCATGAGTTGTCAAACTAGTTCTGTTTATGCTGTGGCTATATCCAGTGATTCAGAGTTCATCGTATCGGGAAGTCATGATAAGACGGTGAGACTATGGGACGTCAAGACAGGTACCTGTAAGACCATGAGTGGTCACACTAGTTATGTATATGCTGTGGCTATATCCAGTGATTCAGAGTTCATCGTATCGGGAAGTGATGATGAGACGGTGAGACTATGGGACGTCAAGACAGGTACCTGTAAGACCATGAGTTGTCAAACTAGTTATGTATATGCTGTGGCTATATCCAGTGATTCAGAGTTCATCGTATCGGGAAGTCATGATAATACGGTGAGACTATGGAACGTCAAGACAGGTACCTGTAAGACAATGAGTGGTCACACTAGTTATGTATATGCTGTGGCTATATCCAGTGATTCAGAGTTCATCGTATCGGCAAGTGATGATAAGACGGTGAGACTATGGAACGTCAAGACAGGTACCTGTAAGACCATGAGTGGTCACACTAGTTATGTATATGCTGTGGCTATATCCAGTGATTCAGAGTTCATCGTATCGGGAAGTCATGATAAGACGGTGAGACTATGGGACGTCAAGACAGGTACCTGTAAGACCATGAGTTGTCAAACTAGTTCTGTTTATGCTGTGGCTATATCCAGTGATTCAGAGTTCATCGTATCGGGAAGTCATGATAAGACGGTGAGACTATGGAACGTCAAGACAGGTACCTGTAAGACCATGAGTGGTCACACTAGTTATGTATATGCTGTGGCTATATCCAGTGATTCAGAGTTCATCGTATCGGGAAGTGCAGATTATACGATGAGACTATGGGACGTCAAGACAGGTACCTGTAAGACCATGAGTGGTCACAGACATTATGTATATGCTGTGGCTATATCCAGTAATTCAGAGTTCATCGTATCGGGAAGTCATGATAAGACGGTGAGACTATGGAACGTCAAGACAGGTACCTGTAAGACCATGAGTGGTCACACTAGTTATGTATATGCTGTGGCTATATCCAGTGATTCAGAGTTCATCGTATCGGGAAGTGATGATAAGACGGTGAGACTATGGGACGTCAAGACAGGTACCTGTAAGACCATGAGTGGTCACACTAGTTATGTATCATCTGTGGCTATATCCAGTGATTCAGAGTTCATCGTATCGGGAAGTGATGATGAGACGGTGAGACTATGGGACGTCAAGACAGGTACCTGTAAGACCACGAGTGGTCACACTAGTTATGTATCTGCTGTGGCTATATCCAGTGATTCAGAGTTCATCGTATCGGGAAGTCATGATAAGACGGTGAGACTATGGGACGTCAAGACAGGTACCTGTAAGACCATGAGTGGTCACACTAGTTATGTATATGCTGTGGCTATATCCAGTGATTCAGAGTTCATCGTATCGGGAAGTCATGATAAGACGGTGAGACTATGGGACGTCAAGACAGGTACCTGTAAGACCATGAGTGGTCACACTAGTTATGTATATGCTGTGGCTATATCCAGTGATTCAGAGTTCATCGTATCGGGAAGTGATGATAAGACGGTGAGACTATGGAACGTCAAGACAGGTACCTGTAAGACCATGAGTGGTCACACTAGTTATGTATATGCTGTGGCTATATCCAGTGATTCAGAGTTCATCGTATCGGGAAGTGATGATAAGACGGTGAGACTATGGGACGTCAAGACAGGTACCTGTAAGACCATGAGTGGTCACACTAGTTATGTATATGCTGTGGCTATATCCAGTGATTCAGAGTTCATCGTATCGGGAAGTGATGATAAGACGGTGAGACTATGGAACGTCAAGACAGGTACCTGTAAGACCATGAGTGGTCACACTAGTTATGTATATGCTGTGGCTATATCCAGTGATTCAGAGTTCATCGTATCGGGAAGTGATGATAAGACGGTGAGACTATGGAACGTCAAGACAGGTACCTGTAAGACCATGAGTGGTCACACTAGTTATGTATATGCTGTGGCTATATCCAGTGATTCAGAGTTCATCGTATCGGCAAGTGATGATAAGACGGTGAGACTATGGAACGTCAAGACAGGTACCTGCAAGACCATGAGTGGTCACACTAGTTATATATATGCTGTGGCTATATCCAGTGATTCAGAGTTCATCGTATCGGGAAGTCATGATAATACGGTGAGACTATGGGACGTCAAGACAGGTACCTGTAAGACCATGAGTGGTCACACTAGTTATGTATATGCTGTGGCTATATCCAGTGATTCAGAGTTCATCGTATCGGGAAGTGATGATAAGACGGTGAGACTATGGGACGTCAAGACAGGTACCTGTAAGACCATGAGTTGTCAAACTAGTTCTGTTTATGCTGTGGCTATATCCAGTGATTCAGAGTTCATCGTATCGGGAAGTGATGATAAGACGGTGAGACTATGGAACGTCAAGACAGGTACCTGTAAGACCATGAGTGGTCACACTAGTTATGTATATGCTGTGGCTATATCCAGTGATTCAGAGTTCATCGTATCGGGAAGTCATGATAAGACGGTGAGACTATGGGACGTCAAGACAGGTACCTGTAAGACCATGAGTTGTCAAACTAGTTATGTATATGCTGTGGCTATATCCAGTGATTCAGAGTTCATCGTATCGGCAAGTGATGATAAAACGGTGAGACTATGGGACGTCAAGACAGGTACCTGTAAGACCATGAGTTGTCAAACTAGTTCTGTTTATGCTGTGGCTATATCCAGTGATTCAGAGTTCATCGTATCGGGAAGTGATGATAAGACGGTGAGACTATGGAACGTCAAGACAGGTACCTGTAAGACCATGAGTGGTCACACTAGTTATGTATATGCTGTGGCTATATCCAGTGATTCAGAGTTCATCGTATCGGGAAGTCATGATAAGACGGTGAGACTATGGGACGTCAAGACAGGTACCTGTAAGACCATGAGTTGTCAAACTAGTTATGTATATGCTGTGGCTATATCCAGTGATTCAGAGTTCATCGTATCGGCAAGTGATGATAAAACGGTGAGACTATGGGACGTCAAGACAGGTACCTGTAAGACCATGAGTGGTCACAGACATTATGTATATGCTGTGGCTATATCCAGTGATTCAGAGTTCATCGTATCGGGAAGTCATGATAAGACGGTGAGACTATGGGACGTCAAGACAGGTACCTGTAAGACCATGAGTGGTCACACTAGTTATGTATATGCTGTGGCTATATCCAGTGATTCAGAGTTCATCGTATCGGGAAGTGATGATAAGACGGTGAGACTATGGAACGTCAAGACAGGTACCTGTAAGACCATGAGTGGTCACACTAGTTATGTATATGCTGTGGCTATATCCAGTGATTCAGAGTTCATCGTATCGGGAAGTGATGATAAGACGGTGAGACTATGGAACGTCAAGACAGGTACCTGTAAGACCATGAGTGGTCACACTAGTTATGTATATGCTGTGGCTATATCCAGTGATTCAGAGTTCATCGTATCGGCAAGTGATGATAAGACGGTGAGACTATGGAACGTCAAGACAGGTACCTGCAAGACCATGAGTGGTCACACTAGTTATATATATGCTGTGGCTATATCCAGTGATTCAGAGTTCATCGTATCGGGAAGTCATGATAATACGGTGAGACTATGGGACGTCAAGACAGGTACCTGTAAGACCATGAGTGGTCACACTAGTTATGTATATGCTGTGGCTATATCCAGTGATTCAGAGTTCATCGTATCGGGAAGTGATGATAAGACGGTGAGACTATGGGACGTCAAGACAGGTACCTGTAAGACCATGAGTTGTCAAACTAGTTCTGTTTATGCTGTGGCTATATCCAGTGATTCAGAGTTCATCGTATCGGGAAGTCATGATAAGACGGTGAGACTATGGAACGTCAAGACAGGTACCTGTAAGACCATGAGTGGTCACACTAGTTATGTATATGCTGTGGCTATATCCAGTGATTCAGAGTTCATCGTATCGGGAAGTCATGATAAGACGGTGAGACTATGGGACGTCAAGACAGGTACCTGTAAGACCATGAGTTGTCAAACTAGTTATGTATATGCTGTGGCTATATCCAGTGATTCAGAGTTCATCGTATCGGCAAGTGATGATAAAACGGTGAGACTATGGGACGTCAAGACAGGTACCTGTAAGACCATGAGTTGTCAAACTAGTTCTGTTTATGCTGTGGCTATATCCAGTGATTCAGAGTTCATCGTATCGGGAAGTGATGATAAGACGGTGAGACTATGGAACGTCAAGACAGGTACCTGTAAGACCATGAGTGGTCACACTAGTTATGTATATGCTGTGGCTATATCCAGTGATTCAGAGTTCATCGTATCGGGAAGTCATGATAAGACGGTGAGACTATGGGACGTCAAGACAGGTACCTGTAAGACCATGAGTTGTCAAACTAGTTATGTATATGCTGTGGCTATATCCAGTGATTCAGAGTTCATCGTATCGGCAAGTGATGATAAAACGGTGAGACTATGGGACGTCAAGACAGGTACCTGTAAGACCATGAGTGGTCACAGACATTATGTATATGCTGTGGCTATATCCAGTGATTCAGAGTTCATCGTATCGGGAAGTCATGATAAGACGGTGAGACTATGGGACGTCAAGACAGGTACCTGTAAGACCATGAGTGGTCACACTAGTTATGTATCTGCTGTGGCTATATCCAGTGATTCAGAGTTCATCGTATCGGGAAGTCATGATAAGACGGTGAGACTATGGAACGTCAAGACAGGTACCTGTAAGACAATGAGTGGTCACACTAGTTATGTATATGCTGTGGCTATATCCAGTGATTCAGAGTTCATCGTATCGGGAAGTCATGATAAGACGGTGAGACTATGGAACGTCAAGACAGGTACCTGTAAGACCATGAGTGGTCACACTAGTTATGTATCTGCTGTGGCTATATCCAGTGATTCAGAGTTCATCGTATCGGGAAGTCATGATAAGACGGTGAGACTATGGAACGTCAAGACAGGTACCTGTAAGACCATGAGTGGTCACACTAGTTATGTATATGATGTGGCTATATCCAGTGATTCAGAGTTCATCGTATCGGCAAGTGATGATAAGACGGTGAGACTATGGGACTTCAAGACAGGTACCTGTAAGACTATGAGTGGTCACACTAGTTATGTATCTGCTGTGGCTATATCCAGTGATTCAGAGTTCATCGTATCGGGAAGTCATGATAAGACGGTGAGACTATGGGACTTCAAGACAGGTACCTGTAAGACCATGAGTGGTCACACTAGTTATGTATCTGCTGTGGCTATATCCAGTGATTCAGAGTTCATCGTATCGGGAAGTCATGATAAGACGGTGAGACTATGGAACGTCAAGACAGGTACCTGTAAGACCATGAGTGGTCACACTAGTTATGTATATGCTGTGGCTATATCCAGTGATTCAGAGTTCATCGTATCGGGAAGTGATGATAAGACGGTGAGACTATGGAACGTCAAGACAGGTACCTGTAAGACCATGAGTGGTCACACTAGTTATGTATATGCTGTGGCTATATCCAGTGATTCAGAGTTCATCGTATCGGGAAGTCATGATAAGACGGTGAGACTATGGGACGTCAAGACAGGTACCTGTAAGACCATGAGTGGTCACACTAGTTATGTATATGCTGTGGCTATATCCAGTGATTCAGAGTTCATCGTATCGGGAAGTCATGATAAGACGGTGAGACTATGGAACGTCAAGACAGGTACCTGTAAGACCATGAGTGGTCACACTAGTTATGTATATGCTGTGGCTATATCCAGTGATTCAGAGTTCATCGTATCGGGAAGTGATGATTAGACGGTGAGACTATGGAACGTCAAGACAGGTACCTGTAAGACCATGAGTGGTCACATTAGTTATGTATTATCTTTGGCTATATCCAGTGATTCAGAGTTCATCGTATCGGGAAGTGATGATAAGACGGTGAGACTATGGGACGTCAAGACAGGTACCTGTAAGACCATGAGTGGTCACACTAGTTATGTATATGCTGTGGCTATATCCAGTGATTCAGAGTTCATCGTATCGGGAAGTCATGATAAGACGGTGAGACTATGGGACGTCAAGACAGGTACCTGTAAGACCATGAGTGGTCACACTAGTTATGTATATGCTGTGGCTATATCCAGTGATTCAGAGTTCATCGTATCGGCAAGTGATGATAAGACGGTGAGACTATGGGACGTCAAGACAGGTACCTGTAAGACCATGAGTGGTCACACTAGTTATGTATCATCTGTGGCTATATCCAGTGATTCAGAGTTCATCGTATCGGGAAGTGATGATAAGACGGTGAGACTATGGAACGTCAAGACAGGTACCTGTAAGACCATGAGTGGTCACACTAGTTATGTATATGCTGTGGCTATATCCAGTGATTCAGAGTTCATCGTATCGGGAAGTGATGATAAGACAGTGAGACTATGGGACGTCAAGACAGGTACCTGTAAGACAATGAGTGGTCACACTAGTTATGTATATGCTGTGGCTATATCCAGTGATTCAGAGTTCATCGTATCGGGAAGTGATGATAAGACGGTGAGACTATGGGACGTCAAGACAGGTACCTGTAAGACCATGAGTGGTCACACTAGTTATGTATATGCTGTGGCTATATCCAGTGATTCAGAGTTCATCGTATCGGGAAGTGATGATAAGACGGTGAGACTATGGAACGTCAAGACAGGTACCTGTAAGACCATGAGTGGTCACACTAGTTATGTATCATCTGTGGCTATATCCAGTGATTCAGAGTTCATCGTATCGGGAAGTCATGATAAGACGGTGAGACTATGGGACGTCAAGACAGGTACCTGTAAGACCATGAGTGGTCACACTAGTTATGTATATGCTGTGGCTATATCCAGTGATTCAGAGTTCATCGTATCGGGAAGTCATGATAAGACGGTGAGACTATGGGACGTCAAGACAGGTACCTGTAAGACCACGAGTGGTCACACTAGTTATGTATATGCTGTGGCTATATCCAGTGATTCAGAGTTCATCGTATCGGGAAGTCATGATAAGACGGTGAGACTATGGGACGTCAAGACAGGTACCTGTAAGACCATGAGTTGTCAAACTAGTTCTGTTTATGCTGTGGCTATATCCAGTGATTCAGAGTTCATCGTATCGGGAAGTCATGATAAGACGGTGAGACTATGGGACGTCAAGACAGGTACCTGTAAGACCATGAGTGGTCACACTAGTTATGTATATGCTGTGGCTATATCCAGTGATTCAGAGTTCATCGTATCGGGAAGTCATGATAAGACGGTGAGACTATGGAACGTCAAGACAGGTACCTGTAAGACCATGAGTGGTCACACAGGTTATGTATATATTGTGGCTATATCCAGTGATTCAGAGTTCATCGTATCGGGAAGTGATGATAAGACGGTGAGACTATGGAACGTCAAGACAGGTACCTGTAAGACCATGAGTGGTCACACTAGTTATGTATATGCTGTGGCTATATCCAGTGATTCAGAGTTCATCGTATCGGGAAGTGATGATAAGACGGTGAGACTATGGGACGTCAAGACAGGTACCTGTAAGACCATGAGTGGTCACACTAGTTATGTATATGCTGTGGCTATATCCAGTGATTCAGAGTTCATCGTATCGGGAAGTCATGATAAGACGGTGAGACTATGGGACGTCAAGACAGGTACCTGTAAGACCACGAGTGGTCACACTAGTTATGTATCTGCTGTGGCTATATCCAGTGATTCAGAGTTCATCGTATCGGGAAGTGATGATAAGACGGTGAGACTATGGGACGTCAAGACAGGTACCTGTAAGACCATGAGTGGTCACACTAGTTATGTATATGCTGTGGCTATATCCAGTGATTCAGAGTTCATCGTATCGGGAAGTGATGATAAGACGGTGAGACTATGGGACGTCAAGACAGGTACCTGTAAGACCATGAGTGGTCACACTAGTTATGTATATGCTGTGGCTATATCCAGTGATTCAGAGTTCATCGTATCGGGAAGTCATGATAAGACGGTGAGACTATGGAACGTCAAGACAGGTACCTGTAAGACAATGAGTGGTCACACTAGTTATGTATATGCTGTGGCTATATCCAGTGATTCAGAGTTCATCGTATCGGCAAGTGATGATAAGACGGTGAGACTATGGAACGTCAAGACAGGTACCTGTAAGACCATGAGTGGTCACACTAGTTATGTATCATCTGTGGCTATATCCAGTGATTCAGAGTTCATCGTATCGGGAAGTCATGATAAGACGGTGAGACTATGGGACTTCAAGACAGGTACCTGTAAGACCATGAGTTGTCAAACTAGTTCTGTTTATGCTGTGGCTATATCCAGTGATTCAGAGTTCATCGTATCGGGAAGTGATGATAAGACGGTGAGACTATGGAACGTCAAGACAGGTACCTGTAAGACCATGAGTGGTCACACTAGTTATGTATATGCTGTGGCTATATCCAGTGATTCAGAGTTCATCGTATCGGGAAGTGCAGATTATACGATGAGACTATGGGACGTCAAGACAGGTACCTGTAAGACCATGAGTGGTCACACTAGTTATGTATATGCTGTGGCTATATCCAGTGATTCAGAGTTCATCGTATCGGGAAGTCATGATAAGACGGTGAGACTATGGGACGTCAAGACAGGTACCTGTAAGACAATGAGTGGTCACACTAGTTATGTATATGCTGTGGCTATATCCAGTGATTCAGAGTTCATCGTATCGGGAAGTGATGATAAGACGGTGAGACTATGGAACGTCAAGACAGGTACCTGTAAGACCATGAGTGGTCACACTAGTTATGTATATGCTGTGGCTATATCCAGTGATTCAGAGTTCATCGTATCGGGAAGTCATGATAAGACGGTGAGACTATGGGACGTCAAGACAGGTACCTGTAAGACAATGAGTGGTCACACTAGTTATGTATCTGCTGTGGCTATATCCAGTGATTCAGAGTTCATCGTATCGGGAAGTGATGATAAGACGGTGAGACTATGGGACGTCAAGACAGGTACCTGTAAGACCATGAGTGGTCACACTAGTTATGTATCATCTGTGGCTATATCCAGTGATTCAGAGTTCATCGTATCGGGAAGTGATGATAAGACGGTGAGACTATGGAACGTCAAGACAGGTACCTGTAAGACCATGAGTGGTCACACTAGTTATGTATATGCTGTGGCTATATCCAGTGATTCAGAGTTCATCGTATCGGGAAGTCATGATAAGACGGTGAGACTATGGGACGTCAAGACAGGTACCTGTAAGACCATGAGTGGTCACACTAGTTATGTATCTGCTGTGGCTATATCCAGTGATTCAGAGTTCATCGTATCGGGAAGTCATGATAAGACGGTGAGACTATGGGACGTCAAGACAGGTACCTGTAAGACCATGAGTGGTCACACTAGTTATGTATATGATGTGGCTATATCCAGTGATTCAGAGTTCATCGTATCGGGAAGTCATGATAAGACGGTGAGACTATGGGACGTCAAGACAGGTACCTGTAAGACCATGAGTGGTCACACTAGTTATGTATATGCTGTGGCTATATCCAGTGATTCAGAGTTCATCGTATCGGGAAGTCATGATAAGACGGTGAGACTATGGGACGTCAAGACAGGTACCTGTAAGACCATGAGTGGTCACACTAGTTATGTATATGCTGTGGCTATATCCAGTGATTCAGAGTTCATCGTATCGGGAAGTGATGATAAGACGGTGAGACTATGGAACGTCAAGACAGGTACCTGCAAGACCATGAGTGGTCACACTAGTTATGTATATGCTGTGGCTATATCCAGTGATTCAGAGTTCATCGTATCGGGAAGTCATGATAATACGGTGAGACTATGGGACGTCAAGACAGGTACCTGTAAGACCATGAGTGGTCACACTAGTTATGTATATGCTGTGGCTATATCCAGTGATTCAGAGTTCATCGTATCGGGAAGTCATGATAAGACGGTGAGACTATGGGACGTCAAGACAGGTACCTGTAAGACCATGAGTGGTCACACTAGTTATGTATTATCTTTGGCTATATCCAGTGATTCAGAGTTCATCGTATCGGGAAGTGATGATAAGACGGTGAGACTATGGGACGTCAAGACAGGTACCTGTAAGACCATGAGTGGTCACATTAGTTATGTATTATCTTTGGCTATATCCAGTGATTCAGAGTTCATCGTATCGGGAAGTGATGATAAGACGGTGAGACTATGAGACGTCAAGACAGGTACCTGTAAGACCATGAGTGGTCAAACTAGTTATGTATATGCTGTGGCTATATCCAGTGATTCAGAGTTCATCGTATCGGGAAGTGATGATAAGACGGTGAGACTATGGAACGTCAAGACAGGTACCTGTAAGACCATGAGTGGTCACACTAGTTATGTATATGATGTGGCTATATCCAGTGATTCAGAGTTCATCGTATCGGGAAGTGATGATAAGACGGTGAGACTATGGGACGTCAAGACAGGTACCTGTAAGACCATGAGTGGTCAAACTAGTTATGTATCTGCTGTGGCTATATCCAGTGATTCAGAGTTCATCGTATCGGGAAGTCATGATAAGACGGTGAGACTATGGGACGTCAAGACAGGTACCTGTAAGACCATGAGTGGTCACACTAGTTATGTATTATCTTTGGCTATATCCAGTGATTCAGAGTTCATCGTATCGGGAAGTGATGATAAGACGGTGAGACTATGAGACGTCAAGACAGGTACCTGTAAGACCATGAGTGGTCAAACTAGTTATGTATCTGCTGTGGCTATATCCAGTGATTCAGAGTTCATCGTATCGGGAAGTCATGATAAGACGGTGAGACTATGGGACGTCAAGACAGGTACCTGTAAGACCATGAGTGGTCACACTAGTTATGTATATGATGTGGCTATATCCAGTGATTCAGAGTTCATCGTATCGGGAAGTCATGATAAGACGGTGAGACTATGGAACGTCAAGACAGGTACCTGTAAGACCATGAGTGGTCACACTAGTTATGTATATGCTGTGGCTATATCCAGTGATTCAGAGTTCATCGTATCGGGAAGTCATGATAAGACGGTGAGACTATGGGACGTCAAGACAGGTACCTGTAAGACCATGAGTGGTCACACTAGTTATGTATCTGCTGTGGCTATATCCAGTGATTCAGAGTTCATCGTATCGGGAAGTCATGATAAGACGGTGAGACTATGGGACGTCAAGACAGGTACCTGTAAGACCATGAGTGGTCACATTAGTTATGTATTATCTGTGGCTATATCCAGTGATTCAGAGTTCATCGTATCGGGAAGTGATGATAAGACGGTGAGACTATGGGACGTCAAGACAGGTACCTGTAAGACCATGAGTGGTCACACTAGTTATGTATATGCTGTGGCTATATCCAGTGATTCAGAGTTCATCGTATCGGGAAGTGATGATAAGACGGTGAGACTATGGAACGTCAAGACAGGTACCTGTAAGACCATGAGTGGTCACACTAGTTATGTATATGCTGTGGCTATATCCAGTGATTCAGAGTTCATCGTATCGGGAAGTCATGATAAGACGGTGAGACTATGGGACGTCAAGACAGGTACCTGTAAGACCATGAGTGGTCACACTAGTTATGTATATGCTGTGGCTATATCCAGTGATTCAGAGTTCATCGTATCGGGAAGTCATGATAAGACGGTGAGACTATGGGACGTCAAGACAGGTACCTGTAAGACAATGAGTGGTCACACTAGTTATGTATATGCTGTGGCTATATCCAGTGATTCAGAGTTCATCGTATCGGGAAGTGATGATAAGACGGTGAGACTATGGAACGTCAAGACAGGTACCTGTAAGACCATGAGTGGTCACACTAGTTATGTATATGCTGTGGCTATATCCAGTGATTCAGAGTTCATCGTATCGGGAAGTCATGATAAGACGGTGAGACTATGGGACGTCAAGACAGGTACCTGTAAGACAATGAGTGGTCACACTAGTTATGTATATGCTGTGGCTATATCCAGTGATTCAGAGTTCATCGTATCGGGAAGTGATGATAAGACGGTGAGACTATGGGACGTCAAGACAGGTACCTGTAAGACCATGAGTGGTCACACTAGTTATGTATCATCTGTGGCTATATCCAGTGATTCAGAGTTCATCGTATCGGGAAGTGATGATAAGACGGTGAGACTATGGAACGTCAAGACAGGTACCTGTAAGACCATGAGTGGTCACACTAGTTATGTATATGCTGTGGCTATATCCAGTGATTCAGAGTTCATCGTATCGGGAAGTCATGATAAGACGGTGAGACTATGGGACGTCAAGACAGGTACCTGTAAGACCATGAGTGGTCACACTAGTTATGTATATGCTGTGGCTATATCCAGTGATTCAGAGTTCATCGTATCGGGAAGTCATGATAAGACGGTGAGACTATGGGACGTCAAGACAGGTACCTGTAAGACCATGAGTGGTCACACTAGTTATGTATATGATGTGGCTATATCCAGTGATTCAGAGTTCATCGTATCGGGAAGTCATGATAAGACGGTGAGACTATGGGACGTCAAGACAGGTACCTGTAAGACCATGAGTGGTCACACTAGTTATGTATATGCTGTGGCTATATCCAGTGATTCAGAGTTCATCGTATCGGGAAGTCATGATAAGACGGTGAGACTATGGGACGTCAAGACAGGTACCTGTAAGACAATGAGTGGTCACACTAGTTATGTATATGCTGTGGCTATATCCAGTGATTCAGAGTTCATCGTATCGGGAAGTGATGATAAGACGGTGAGACTATGGAACGTCAAGACAGGTACCTGCAAGACCATGAGTGGTCACACTAGTTATGTATCATCTGTGGCTATATCCAGTGATTCAGAGTTCATCGTATCGGGAAGTGATGATAAGACGGTGAGACTATGGAACGTCAAGACAGGTACCTGTAAGACCATGAGTGGTCACACTAGTTATGTATATGCTGTGGCTATATCCAGTGATTCAGAGTTCATCGTATCGGGAAGTCATGATAAGACGGTGAGACTATGGGACGTCAAGACAGGTACCTGTAAGACCATGAGTGGTCACACTAGTTATGTATTATCTTTGGCTATATCCAGTGATTCAGAGTTCATCGTATCGGGAAGTGATGATAAGACGGTGAGACTATGGGACGTCAAGACAGGTACCTGTAAGACCATGAGTGGTCACATTAGTTATGTATTATCTTTGGCTATATCCAGTGATTCAGAGTTCATCGTATCGGGAAGTGATGATAAGACGGTGAGACTATGAGACGTCAAGACAGGTACCTGTAAGACCATGAGTGGTCACACTAGTTATGTATATGCTGTGGCTATATCCAGTGATTCAGAGTTCATCGTATCGGGAAGTGATGATAAGACGGTGAGACTATGGGACGTCAAGACAGGTACCTGTAAGACCATGAGTGGTCACACTAGTTATGTATCTGCTGTGGCTATATCCAGTGATTCAGAGTTCATCGTATCGGGAAGTGATGATAAGACGGTGAGACTATGGGACGTCAAGACAGGTACCTGTAAGACCATGAGTGGTCACACTAGTTATGTATATGATGTGGCTATATCCAGTGATTCAGAGTTCATCGTATCGGGAAGTGATGATAAGACGGTGAGACTATGGAACGTCAAGACAGGTACCTGTAAGACCATGAGTGGTCACACTAGTTATGTATATGCTGTGGCTATATCCAGTGATTCAGAGTTCATCGTATCGGGAAGTCATGATAAGACGGTGAGACTATGGGACGTCAAGACAGGTACCTGTAAGACCATGAGTGGTCACACTAGTTATGTATCTGCTGTGGCTATATCCAGTGATTCAGAGTTCATCGTATCGGGAAGTCATGATAAGACGGTGAGACTATGGGACGTCAAGACAGGTACCTGTAAGACCATGAGTGGTCACATTAGTTATGTATTATCTGTGGCTATATCCAGTGATTCAGAGTTCATCGTATCGGGAAGTGATGATAAGACGGTGAGACTATGGGACGTCAAGACAGGTACCTGTAAGACCATGAGTGGTCACACTAGTTATGTATATGCTGTGGCTATATCCAGTGATTCAGAGTTCATCGTATCGGGAAGTGATGATAAGACGGTGAGACTATGGAACGTCAAGACAGGTACCTGCAAGACCATGAGTGGTCACACTAGTTATGTATATGCTGTGGCTATATCCAGTGATTCAGAGTTCATCGTATCGGGAAGTCATGATAATACGGTGAGACTATGGGACGTCAAGACAGGTACCTGTAAGACCATGAGTGGTCACACTAGTTATGTATATGCTGTGGCTATATCCAGTGATTCAGAGTTCATCGTATCGGGAAGTCATGATAAGACGGTGAGACTATGGGACGTCAAGACAGGTACCTGTAAGACCATGAGTGGTCACACTAGTTATGTATATGCTGTGGCTATATCCAGTGATTCAGAGTTCATCGTATCGGGAAGTGATGATTAGACGGTGAGACTATGGAACGTCAAGACAGGTACCTGTAAGACCATGAGTGGTCACATTAGTTATGTATTATCTTTGGCTATATCCAGTGATTCAGAGTTCATCGTATCGGGAAGTGATGATAAGACGGTGAGACTATGGGACGTCAAGACAGGTACCTGTAAGACCATGAGTGGTCACACTAGTTATGTATCATCTGTGGCTATATCCAGTGATTCAGAGTTCATCGTATCGGGAAGTGATGATAAGACGGTGAGACTATGGAACGTCAAGACAGGTACCTGTAAGACCATGAGTGGTCACACTAGTTATGTATATGCTGTGGCTATATCCAGTGATTCAGAGTTCATCGTATCGGGAAGTCATGATAAGACGGTGAGACTATGGGACGTCAAGACAGGTACCTGTAAGACCATGAGTGGTCACACTAGTTATGTATCTGCTGTGGCTATATCCAGTGATTCAGAGTTCATCGTATCGGGAAGTCATGATAAGACGGTGAGACTATGGGACGTCAAGACAGGTACCTGTAAGACCATGAGTGGTCACACTAGTTATGTATATGCTGTGGCTATATCCAGTGATTCAGAGTTCATCGTATCGGGAAGTCATGATAAGACGGTGAGACTATGGAACGTCAAGACAGGTACCTGCAAGACCATGAGTGGTCACACTAGTTATGTATCATCTGTGGCTATATCCAGTGATTCAGAGTTCATCGTATCGGGAAGTCATGATAAGACGGTGAGACTATGGGACGTCAAGACAGGTACCTGTAAGACCATGAGTGGTCACACTAGTTATGTATTATCTTTGGCTATATCCAGTGATTCAGAGTTCATCGTATCGGGAAGTGATGATAAGACGGTGAGACTATGGGACGTCAAGACAGGTACCTGTAAGACCATGAGTGGTCACATTAGTTATGTATTATCTTTGGCTATATCCAGTGATTCAGAGTTCATCGTATCGGGAAGTGATGATAAGACGGTGAGACTATGAGACGTCAAGACAGGTACCTGTAAGACCATGAGTGGTCACACTAGTTATGTATATGCTGTGGCTATATCCAGTGATTCAGAGTTCATCGTATCGGGAAGTGATGATAAGACGGTGAGACTATGGGACGTCAAGACAGGTACCTGTAAGACCATGAGTGGTCACACTAGTTATGTATCTGCTGTGGCTATATCCAGTGATTCAGAGTTCATCGTATCGGGAAGTCATGATAAGACGGTGAGACTATGGGACGTCAAGACAGGTACCTGTAAGACCATGAGTGGTCACACTAGTTATGTATATGATGTGGCTATATCCAGTGATTCAGAGTTCATCGTATCGGGAAGTGATGATAAGACGGTGAGACTATGGAACGTCAAGACAGGTACCTGTAAGACCATGAGTGGTCACACTAGTTATGTATATGCTGTGGCTATATCCAGTGATTCAGAGTTCATCGTATCGGGAAGTCATGATAAGACGGTGAGACTATGGGACGTCAAGACAGGTACCTGTAAGACCATGAGTGGTCACACTAGTTATGTATCTGCTGTGGCTATATCCAGTGATTCAGAGTTCATCGTATCGGGAAGTCATGATAAGACGGTGAGACTATGGGACGTCAAGACAGGTACCTGTAAGACCATGAGTGGTCACATTAGTTATGTATTATCTGTGGCTATATCCAGTGATTCAGAGTTCATCGTATCGGGAAGTGATGATAAGACGGTGAGACTATGGGACGTCAAGACAGGTACCTGTAAGACCATGAGTGGTCACACTAGTTATGTATATGCTGTGGCTATATCCAGTGATTCAGAGTTCATCGTATCGGGAAGTGATGATAAGACGGTGAGACTATGGAACGTCAAGACAGGTACCTGCAAGACCATGAGTGGTCACACTAGTTATGTATATGCTGTGGCTATATCCAGTGATTCAGAGTTCATCGTATCGGGAAGTCATGATAATACGGTGAGACTATGGGACGTCAAGACAGGTACCTGTAAGACCATGAGTGGTCACACTAGTTATGTATATGCTGTGGCTATATCCAGTGATTCAGAGTTCATCGTATCGGGAAGTCATGATAAGACGGTGAGACTATGGGACGTCAAGACAGGTACCTGTAAGACCATGAGTGGTCACACTAGTTATGTATATGCTGTGGCTATATCCAGTGATTCAGAGTTCATCGTATCGGGAAGTGATGATAAGACGGTGAGACTATGGGACGTCAAGACAGGTACCTGTAAGACCATGAGTGGTCACACTAGTTATGTATCTGCTGTGGCTATATCCAGTGATTCAGAGTTCATCGTATCGGGAAGTCATGATAAGACGGTGAGACTATGGGACGTCAAGACAGGTACCTGTAAGACCATGAGTGGTCACACTAGTTATGTATATGCTGTGGCTATATCCAGTGATTCAGAGTTCATCGTATCGGGAAGTCATGATAAGACGGTGAGACTATGGAACGTCAAGACAGGTACCTGCAAGACCATGAGTGGTCACACTAGTTATGTATCATCTGTGGCTATATCCAGTGATTCAGAGTTCATCGTATCGGGAAGTCATGATAAGACGGTGAGACTATGGGACGTCAAGACAGGTACCTGTAAGACCATGAGTGGTCACACTAGTTATGTATCTGCTGTGGCTATATCCAGTGATTCAGAGTTCATCGTATCGGGAAGTCATGATAAGACGGTGAGACTATGGGACGTCAAGACAGGTACCTGTAAGACCATGAGTGGTCACACTAGTTATGTATATGCTGTGGCTATATCCAGTGATTCAGAGTTCATCGTATCGGGAAGTGATGATTAGACGGTGAGACTATGGAACGTCAAGACAGGTACCTGTAAGACCATGAGTGGTCACATTAGTTATGTATTATCTTTGGCTATATCCAGTGATTCAGAGTTCATCGTATCGGGAAGTGATGATAAGACGGTGAGACTATGGGACGTCAAGACAGGTACCTGTAAGACCATGAGTGGTCACACTAGTTATGTATCATCTGTGGCTATATCCAGTGATTCAGAGTTCATCGTATCGGGAAGTGATGATAAGACGGTGAGACTATGGAACGTCAAGACAGGTACCTGCAAGACCATGAGTGGTCACACTAGTTATGTATATGCTGTGGCTATATCCAGTGATTCAGAGTTCATCGTATCGGGAAGTCATGATAAGACGGTGAGACTATGGGACGTCAAGACAGGTACCTGTAAGACCATGAGTGGTCACACTAGTTATGTATCTGCTGTGGCTATATCCAGTGATTCAGAGTTCATCGTATCGGGAAGTGATGATAAGACGGTGAGACTATGGGACGTCAAGACAGGTACCTGTAAGACCATGAGTGGTCACACTAGTTATGTATATGATGTGGCTATATCCAGTGATTCAGAGTTCATCGTATCGGGAAGTGATGATAAGACGGTGAGACTATGGAACGTCAAGACAGGTACCTGTAAGACCATGAGTGGTCACACTAGTTATGTATATGCTGTGGCTATATCCAGTGATTCAGAGTTCATCGTATCGGGAAGTCATGATAAGACGGTGAGACTATGGGACGTCAAGACAGGTACCTGTAAGACCATGAGTGGTCACACTAGTTATGTATCTGCTGTGGCTATATCCAGTGATTCAGAGTTCATCGTATCGGGAAGTCATGATAAGACGGTGAGACTATGGGACGTCAAGACAGGTACCTGTAAGACCATGAGTGGTCACATTAGTTATGTATTATCTGTGGCTATATCCAGTGATTCAGAGTTCATCGTATCGGGAAGTGATGATAAGACGGTGAGACTATGGGACGTCAAGACAGGTACCTGTAAGACCATGAGTGGTCACACTAGTTATGTATATGCTGTGGCTATATCCAGTGATTCAGAGTTCATCGTATCGGGAAGTGATGATAAGACGGTGAGACTATGGAACGTCAAGACAGGTACCTGCAAGACCATGAGTGGTCACACTAGTTATGTATATGCTGTGGCTATATCCAGTGATTCAGAGTTCATCGTATCGGGAAGTCATGATAATACGGTGAGACTATGGGACGTCAAGACAGGTACCTGTAAGACCATGAGTGGTCACACTAGTTATGTATATGCTGTGGCTATATCCAGTGATTCAGAGTTCATCGTATCGGGAAGTCATGATAAGACGGTGAGACTATGGGACGTCAAGACAGGTACCTGTAAGACCATGAGTGGTCACACTAGTTATGTATATGCTGTGGCTATATCCAGTGATTCAGAGTTCATCGTATCGGGAAGTGATGATTAGACGGTGAGACTATGGAACGTCAAGACAGGTACCTGTAAGACCATGAGTGGTCACATTAGTTATGTATTATCTTTGGCTATATCCAGTGATTCAGAGTTCATCGTATCGGGAAGTGATGATAAGACGGTGAGACTATGGGACGTCAAGACAGGTACCTGTAAGACCATGAGTGGTCACACTAGTTATGTATCATCTGTGGCTATATCCAGTGATTCAGAGTTCATCGTATCGGGAAGTGATGATAAGACGGTGAGACTATGGAACGTCAAGACAGGTACCTGTAAGACCATGAGTGGTCACACTAGTTATGTATATGCTGTGGCTATATCCAGTGATTCAGAGTTCATCGTATCGGGAAGTCATGATAAGACGGTGAGACTATGGGACGTCAAGACAGGTACCTGTAAGACCATGAGTGGTCACACTAGTTATGTATCTGCTGTGGCTATATCCAGTGATTCAGAGTTCATCGTATCGGGAAGTCATGATAAGACGGTGAGACTATGGGACGTCAAGACAGGTACCTGTAAGACCATGAGTGGTCACACTAGTTATGTATTATCTTTGGCTATATCCAGTGATTCAGAGTTCATCGTATCGGGAAGTGATGATAAGACGGTGAGACTATGGGACGTCAAGACAGGTACCTGTAAGACCATGAGTGGTCACATTAGTTATGTATTATCTTTGGCTATATCCAGTGATTCAGAGTTCATCGTATCGGGAAGTGATGATAAGACGGTGAGACTATGAGACGTCAAGACAGGTACCTGTAAGACCATGAGTGGTCACACTAGTTATGTATATGCTGTGGCTATATCCAGTGATTCAGAGTTCATCGTATCGGGAAGTGATGATAAGACGGTGAGACTATGGGACGTCAAGACAGGTACCTGTAAGACCATGAGTGGTCACACTAGTTATGTATCTGCTGTGGCTATATCCAGTGATTCAGAGTTCATCGTATCGGGAAGTCATGATAAGACGGTGAGACTATGGGACGTCAAGACAGGTACCTGTAAGACCATGAGTGGTCACACTAGTTATGTATATGATGTGGCTATATCCAGTGATTCAGAGTTCATCGTATCGGGAAGTGATGATAAGACGGTGAGACTATGGAACGTCAAGACAGGTACCTGTAAGACCATGAGTGGTCACACTAGTTATGTATATGCTGTGGCTATATCCAGTGATTCAGAGTTCATCGTATCGGGAAGTCATGATAAGACGGTGAGACTATGGGACGTCAAGACAGGTACCTGTAAGACCATGAGTGGTCACACTAGTTATGTATCTGCTGTGGCTATATCCAGTGATTCAGAGTTCATCGTATCGGGAAGTCATGATAAGACGGTGAGACTATGGGACGTCAAGACAGGTACCTGTAAGACCATGAGTGGTCACATTAGTTATGTATTATCTGTGGCTATATCCAGTGATTCAGAGTTCATCGTATCGGGAAGTGATGATAAGACGGTGAGACTATGGGACGTCAAGACAGGTACCTGTAAGACCATGAGTGGTCACACTAGTTATGTATATGCTGTGGCTATATCCAGTGATTCAGAGTTCATCGTATCGGGAAGTGATGATAAGACGGTGAGACTATGGAACGTCAAGACAGGTACCTGCAAGACCATGAGTGGTCACACTAGTTATGTATATGCTGTGGCTATATCCAGTGATTCAGAGTTCATCGTATCGGGAAGTCATGATAATACGGTGAGACTATGGGACGTCAAGACAGGTACCTGTAAGACCATGAGTGGTCACACTAGTTATGTATATGCTGTGGCTATATCCAGTGATTCAGAGTTCATCGTATCGGGAAGTCATGATAAGACGGTGAGACTATGGGACGTCAAGACAGGTACCTGTAAGACCATGAGTGGTCACACTAGTTATGTATATGCTGTGGCTATATCCAGTGATTCAGAGTTCATCGTATCGGGAAGTGATGATTAGACGGTGAGACTATGGAACGTCAAGACAGGTACCTGTAAGACCATGAGTGGTCACATTAGTTATGTATTATCTTTGGCTATATCCAGTGATTCAGAGTTCATCGTATCGGGAAGTGATGATAAGACGGTGAGACTATGGGACGTCAAGACAGGTACCTGTAAGACCATGAGTGGTCACACTAGTTATGTATCATCTGTGGCTATATCCAGTGATTCAGAGTTCATCGTATCGGGAAGTGATGATAAGACGGTGAGACTATGGAACGTCAAGACAGGTACCTGTAAGACCATGAGTGGTCACACTAGTTATGTATATGCTGTGGCTATATCCAGTGATTCAGAGTTCATCGTATCGGGAAGTCATGATAAGACGGTGAGACTATGGGACGTCAAGACAGGTACCTGTAAGACCATGAGTGGTCACACTAGTTATGTATATGCTGTGGCTATATCCAGTGATTCAGAGTTCATCGTATCGGGAAGTCATGATAAGACGGTGAGACTATGGGACGTCAAGACAGGTACCTGTAAGACCATGAGTGGTCACACTAGTTATGTATTATCTTTGGCTATATCCAGTGATTCAGAGTTCATCGTATCGGGAAGTGATGATAAGACGGTGAGACTATGGGACGTCAAGACAGGTACCTGTAAGACCATGAGTGGTCACATTAGTTATGTATTATCTTTGGCTATATCCAGTGATTCAGAGTTCATCGTATCGGGAAGTGATGATAAGACGGTGAGACTATGAGACGTCAAGACAGGTACCTGTAAGACCATGAGTGGTCACACTAGTTATGTATATGCTGTGGCTATATCCAGTGATTCAGAGTTCATCGTATCGGGAAGTGATGATAAGACGGTGAGACTATGGGACGTCAAGACAGGTACCTGTAAGACCATGAGTGGTCACACTAGTTATGTATCTGCTGTGGCTATATCCAGTGATTCAGAGTTCATCGTATCGGGAAGTCATGATAAGACGGTGAGACTATGGGACGTCAAGACAGGTACCTGTAAGACCATGAGTGGTCACACTAGTTATGTATATGATGTGGCTATATCCAGTGATTCAGAGTTCATCGTATCGGGAAGTGATGATAAGACGGTGAGACTATGGAACGTCAAGACAGGTACCTGTAAGACCATGAGTGGTCACACTAGTTATGTATATGCTGTGGCTATATCCAGTGATTCAGAGTTCATCGTATCGGGAAGTCATGATAAGACGGTGAGACTATGGGACGTCAAGACAGGTACCTGTAAGACCATGAGTGGTCACACTAGTTATGTATCTGCTGTGGCTATATCCAGTGATTCAGAGTTCATCGTATCGGGAAGTCATGATAAGACGGTGAGACTATGGGACGTCAAGACAGGTACCTGTAAGACCATGAGTGGTCACATTAGTTATGTATTATCTGTGGCTATATCCAGTGATTCAGAGTTCATCGTATCGGGAAGTGATGATAAGACGGTGAGACTATGGGACGTCAAGACAGGTACCTGTAAGACCATGAGTGGTCACACTAGTTATGTATATGCTGTGGCTATATCCAGTGATTCAGAGTTCATCGTATCTGGAAGTCATGATAAGACGGTGAGACTATGGAACGTCAAGACAGGTACCTGCAAGACCATGAGTGGTCACACTAGTTATGTATATGCTGTGGCTATATCCAGTGATTCAGAGTTCATCGTATCGGGAAGTCATGATAATACGGTGAGACTATGGGACGTCAAGACAGGTACCTGTAAGACCATGAGTGGTCACACTAGTTATGTATATGCTGTGGCTATATCCAGTGATTCAGAGTTCATCGTATCGGGAAGTCATGATAAGACGGTGAGACTATGGGACGTCAAGACAGGTACCTGTAAGACCATGAGTGGTCACACTAGTTATGTATATGCTGTGGCTATATCCAGTGATTCAGAGTTCATCGTATCGGGAAGTGATGATTAGACGGTGAGACTATGGAACGTCAAGACAGGTACCTGTAAGACCATGAGTGGTCACATTAGTTATGTATTATCTTTGGCTATATCCAGTGATTCAGAGTTCATCGTATCGGGAAGTGATGATAAGACGGTGAGACTATGGGACGTCAAGACAGGTACCTGTAAGACCATGAGTGGTCACACTAGTTATGTATCATCTGTGGCTATATCCAGTGATTCAGAGTTCATCGTATCGGGAAGTGATGATAAGACGGTGAGACTATGGAACGTCAAGACAGGTACCTGTAAGACCATGAGTGGTCACACTAGTTATGTATATGCTGTGGCTATATCCAGTGATTCAGAGTTCATCGTATCGGGAAGTCATGATAAGACGGTGAGACTATGGGACGTCAAGACAGGTACCTGTAAGACCATGAGTGGTCACACTAGTTATGTATCTGCTGTGGCTATATCCAGTGATTCAGAGTTCATCGTATCGGGAAGTCATGATAAGACGGTGAGACTATGGGACGTCAAGACAGGTACCTGTAAGACCATGAGTGGTCACACTAGTTATGTATATGCTGTGGCTATATCCAGTGATTCAGAGTTCATCGTATCGGGAAGTCATGATAAGACGGTGAGACTATGGGACGTCAAGACAGGTACCTGTAAGACCATGAGTGGTCACACTAGTTATGTATATGATGTGGCTATATCCAGTGATTCAGAGTTCATCGTATCGGGAAGTCATGATAAGACGGTGAGACTATGGGACGTCAAGACAGGTACCTGTAAGACCATGAGTGGTCACACTAGTTATGTATATGCTGTGGCTATATCCAGTGATTCAGAGTTCATCGTATCGGGAAGTCATGATAAGACGGTGAGACTATGGAACGTCAAGACAGGTACCTGTAAGACCATGAGTGGTCACACTAGTTATGTATATGCTGTGGCTATATCCAGTGATTCAGAGTTCATCGTATCGGGAAGTCATGATAAGACGGTGAGACTATGGGACGTCAAGACAGGTACCTGTAAGACAATGAGTGGTCACACAGGTTATGTATATATTGTGGCTATATCCAGTGATTCAGAGTTCATCGTATCGGGAAGTGATGATTAGACGGTGAGACTATGGAACGTCAAGACAGGTACCTGTAAGACCATGAGTGGTCACATTAGTTATGTATTATCTTTGGCTATATCCAGTGATTCAGAGTTCATCGTATCGGGAAGTGATGATAAGACGGTGAGACTATGGGACGTCAAGACAGGTACCTGTAAGACCATGAGTGGTCACACTAGTTATGTATATGCTGTGGCTATATCCAGTGATTCAGAGTTCATCGTATCGGCAAGTGATGATAAAACGGTGAGACTATGGGACGTCAAGACAGGTACCTGTAAGACCATGAGTGGTCACACTAGTTATGTATATGCTGTGGCTATATCCAGTGATTCAGAGTTCATCGTATCGGCAAGTGATGATAAGACGGTGAGACTATGGGACGTCAAGACAGGTACCTGTAAGACCATGAGTGGTCACACTAGTTATGTATCATCTGTGGCTATATCCAGTGATTCAGAGTTCATCGTATCGGGAAGTGATGATAAGACGGTGAGACTATGGAACGTCAAGACAGGTACCTGTAAGACCATGAGTGGTCACACTAGTTATGTATATGCTGTGGCTATATCCAGTGATTCAGAGTTCATCGTATCGGGAAGTGATGATAAGACAGTGAGACTATGGGACGTCAAGACAGGTACCTGTAAGACAATGAGTGGTCACACTAGTTATGTATATGCTGTGGCTATATCCAGTGATTCAGAGTTCATCGTATCGGGAAGTGATGATAAGACGGTGAGACTATGGGACGTCAAGACAGGTACCTGTAAGACCATGAGTGGTCACACTAGTTATGTATATGCTGTGGCTATATCCAGTGATTCAGAGTTCATCGTATCGGGAAGTGATGATAAGACGGTGAGACTATGGAACGTCAAGACAGGTACCTGTAAGACCATGAGTGGTCACACTAGTTATGTATATGCTGTGGCTATATCCAGTGATTCAGAGTTCATCGTATCGGGAAGTGATGATAAGACGGTGAGACTATGGGACGTCAAGACAGGTACCTGTAAGACCATGAGTGGTCACACTAGTTATGTATCATCTGTGGCTATATCCAGTGATTCAGAGTTCATCGTATCGGGAAGTGATGATAAGACGGTGAGACTATGGAACGTCAAGACAGGTACCTGTAAGACCACGAGTGGTCACACTAGTTATGTATATGCTGTGGCTATATCCAGTGATTCAGAGTTCATCGTATCGGGAAGTCATGATAAGACGGTGAGACTATGGGACGTCAAGACAGGTACCTGTAAGACCATGAGTGGTCACACTAGTTATGTATATGCTGTGGCTATATCCAGTGATTCAGAGTTCATCGTATCGGGAAGTCATGATAAGACGGTGAGACTATGGGACGTCAAGACAGGTACCTGTAAGACCATGAGTGGTCACACTAGTTATGTATATGCTGTGGCTATATCCAGTGATTCAGAGTTCATCGTATCGGGAAGTGATGATTAGACGGTGAGACTATGGAACGTCAAGACAGGTACCTGTAAGACCATGAGTGGTCACACTAGTTATGTATATGCTGTGGCTATATCCAGTGATTCAGAGTTCATCGTATCGGGAAGTGATGATAAGACGGTGAGACTATGGAACGTCAAGACAGGTACCTGCAAGACCATGAGTGGTCACACTAGTTATGTATATGCTGTGGCTATATCCAGTGATTCAGAGTTCATCGTATCGGGAAGTCATGATAATACGGTGAGACTATGGGACGTCAAGACAGGTACCTGTAAGACCATGAGTGGTCACACTAGTTATGTATATGCTGTGGCTATATCCAGTGATTCAGAGTTCATCGTATCGGGAAGTCATGATAAGACGGTGAGACTATGGGACGTCAAGACAGGTACCTGTAAGACCATGAGTGGTCACACTAGTTATGTATATGCTGTGGCTATATCCAGTGATTCAGAGTTCATCGTATCGGGAAGTGATGATTAGACGGTGAGACTATGGAACGTCAAGACAGGTACCTGTAAGACCATGAGTGGTCACATTAGTTATGTATTATCTTTGGCTATATCCAGTGATTCAGAGTTCATCGTATCGGGAAGTGATGATAAGACGGTGAGACTATGGGACGTCAAGACAGGTACCTGTAAGACCATGAGTGGTCACACTAGTTATGTATCATCTGTGGCTATATCCAGTGATTCAGAGTTCATCGTATCGGGAAGTGATGATAAGACGGTGAGACTATGGAACGTCAAGACAGGTACCTGTAAGACCATGAGTGGTCACACTAGTTATGTATATGCTGTGGCTATATCCAGTGATTCAGAGTTCATCGTATCGGGAAGTGATGATAAGACAGTGAGACTATGGGACGTCAAGACAGGTACCTGTAAGACAATGAGTGGTCACACTAGTTATGTATATGCTGTGGCTATATCCAGTGATTCAGAGTTCATCGTATCGGGAAGTGATGATAAGACGGTGAGACTATGGGACGTCAAGACAGGTACCTGTAAGACCATGAGTGGTCACACTAGTTATGTATATGCTGTGGCTATATCCAGTGATTCAGAGTTCATCGTATCGGGAAGTGATGATAAGACGGTGAGACTATGGAACGTCAAGACAGGTACCTGTAAGACCATGAGTGGTCACACTAGTTATGTATATGCTGTGGCTATATCCAGTGATTCAGAGTTCATCGTATCGGGAAGTGATGATAAGACGGTGAGACTATGGGACGTCAAGACAGGTACCTGTAAGACCATGAGTGGTCACACTAGTTATGTATATGCTGTGGCTATATCCAGTGATTCAGAGTTCATCGTATCGGGAAGTCATGATAAGACGGTGAGACTATGGGACGTCAAGACAGGTACCTGTAAGACCACGAGTGGTCACACTAGTTATGTATATGCTGTGGCTATATCCAGTGATTCAGAGTTCATCGTATCGGGAAGTCATGATAAGACGGTGAGACTATGGGACGTCAAGACAGGTACCTGTAAGACCATGAGTTGTCAAACTAGTTCTGTTTATGCTGTGGCTATATCCAGTGATTCAGAGTTCATCGTATCGGGAAGTCATGATAAGACGGTGAGACTATGGGACGTCAAGACAGGTACCTGTAAGACCATGAGTGGTCACACTAGTTATGTATATGCTGTGGCTATATCCAGTGATTCAGAGTTCATCGTATCGGGAAGTGATGATAAGACGGTGAGACTATGGGACGTCAAGACAGGTACCTGTAAGACCATGAGTGGTCACACTAGTTATGTATATGCTGTGGCTATATCCAGTGATTCAGAGTTCATCGTATCGGGAAGTGATGATAAGACGGTGAGACTATGGAACGTCAAGACAGGTACCTGCAAGACCATGAGTGGTCACACTAGTTATGTATATGCTGTGGCTATATCCAGTGATTCAGAGTTCATCGTATCGGGAAGTCATGATAATACGGTGAGACTATGGGACGTCAAGACAGGTACCTGTAAGACCATGAGTGGTCACACTAGTTATGTATATGCTGTGGCTATATCCAGTGATTCAGAGTTCATCGTATCGGGAAGTCATGATAAGACGGTGAGACTATGGGACGTCAAGACAGGTACCTGTAAGACCATGAGTGGTCACACTAGTTATGTATATGCTGTGGCTATATCCAGTGATTCAGAGTTCATCGTATCGGGAAGTGATGATTAGACGGTGAGACTATGGAACGTCAAGACAGGTACCTGTAAGACCATGAGTGGTCACATTAGTTATGTATTATCTTTGGCTATATCCAGTGATTCAGAGTTCATCGTATCGGGAAGTGATGATAAGACGGTGAGACTATGGGACGTCAAGACAGGTACCTGTAAGACCATGAGTGGTCACACTAGTTATGTATCATCTGTGGCTATATCCAGTGATTCAGAGTTCATCGTATCGGGAAGTGATGATAAGACGGTGAGACTATGGAACGTCAAGACAGGTACCTGTAAGACCATGAGTGGTCACACTAGTTATGTATATGCTGTGGCTATATCCAGTGATTCAGAGTTCATCGTATCGGGAAGTCATGATAAGACGGTGAGACTATGGGACGTCAAGACAGGTACCTGTAAGACAATGAGTGGTCACACAGGTTATGTATATATTGTGGCTATATCCAGTGATTCAGAGTTCATCGTATCGGGAAGTGATGATTAGACGGTGAGACTATGGAACGTCAAGACAGGTACCTGTAAGACCATGAGTGGTCACATTAGTTATGTATTATCTTTGGCTATATCCAGTGATTCAGAGTTCATCGTATCGGGAAGTGATTATAAGACGGTGAGACTATGGGACGTCAAGACAGGTACCTGTAAGACCATGAGTGGTCACACTAGTTATGTATATGCTGTGGCTATATCCAGTGATTCAGAGTTCATCGTATCGGCAAGTGATGATAAAACGGTGAGACTATGGGACGTCAAGACAGGTACCTGTAAGACCATGAGTGGTCACACTAGTTATGTATATGCTGTGGCTATATCCAGTGATTCAGAGTTCATCGTATCGGCAAGTGATGATAAGACGGTGAGACTATGGGACGTCAAGACAGGTACCTGTAAGACCATGAGTGGTCACACTAGTTATGTATCATCTGTGGCTATATCCAGTGATTCAGAGTTCATCGTATCGGGAAGTGATGATAAGACGGTGAGACTATGGAACGTCAAGACAGGTACCTGTAAGACCATGAGTGGTCACACTAGTTATGTATATGCTGTGGCTATATCCAGTGATTCAGAGTTCATCGTATCGGGAAGTGATGATAAGACAGTGAGACTATGGGACGTCAAGACAGGTACCTGTAAGACAATGAGTGGTCACACTAGTTATGTATATGCTGTGGCTATATCCAGTGATTCAGAGTTCATCGTATCGGGAAGTGATGATAAGACGGTGAGACTATGGGACGTCAAGACAGGTACCTGTAAGACCATGAGTGGTCACACTAGTTATGTATATGCTGTGGCTATATCCAGTGATTCAGAGTTCATCGTATCGGGAAGTGATGATAAGACGGTGAGACTATGGAACGTCAAGACAGGTACCTGTAAGACCATGAGTGGTCACACTAGTTATGTATATGCTGTGGCTATATCCAGTGATTCAGAGTTCATCGTATCGGGAAGTCATGATAAGACGGTGAGACTATGGGACGTCAAGACAGGTACCTGTAAGACCATGAGTGGTCACACTAGTTATGTATATGCTGTGGCTATATCCAGTGATTCAGAGTTCATCGTATCGGGAAGTCATGATAAGACGGTGAGACTATGGGACGTCAAGACAGGTACCTGTAAGACCACGAGTGGTCACACTAGTTATGTATATGCTGTGGCTATATCCAGTGATTCAGAGTTCATCGTATCGGGAAGTCATGATAAGACGGTGAGACTATGGGACGTCAAGACAGGTACCTGTAAGACCATGAGTTGTCAAACTAGTTCTGTTTATGCTGTGGCTATATCCAGTGATTCAGAGTTCATCGTATCGGGAAGTGATGATAAGACAGTGAGACTATGGAACGTCAAGACAGGTACCTGTAAGACCATGAGTGGTCACACTAGTTATGTATATGCTGTGGCTATATCCAGTGATTCAGAGTTCATCGTATCGGGAAGTCATGATAAGACGGTGAGACTATGGAACGTCAAGACAGGTACCTGTAAGACCATGAGTGGTCACACAGGTTATGTATATATTGTGGCTATATCCAGTGATTCAGAGTTCATCGTATCGGGAAGTGATGATAAGACGGTGAGACTATGGAACGTCAAGACAGGTACCTGTAAGACCATGAGTGGTCACACTAGTTATGTATATGCTGTGGCTATATCCAGTGATTCAGAGTTCATCGTATCGGGAAGTGATGATAAGACGGTGAGACTATGGGACGTCAAGACAGGTACCTGTAAGACCATGAGTGGTCACACTAGTTATGTATATGCTGTGGCTATATCCAGTGATTCAGAGTTCATCGTATCGGGAAGTCATGATAAGACGGTGAGACTATGGGACGTCAAGACAGGTACCTGTAAGACCACGAGTGGTCACACTAGTTATGTATCTGCTGTGGCTATATCCAGTGATTCAGAGTTCATCGTATCGGGAAGTGATGATAAGACGGTGAGACTATGGGACGTCAAGACAGGTACCTGTAAGACCATGAGTTGTCAAACTAGTTCTGTTTATGCTGTGGCTATATCCAGTGATTCAGAGTTCATCGTATCGGGAAGTCATGATAAGACGGTGAGACTATGGGACGTCAAGACAGGTACCTGTAAGACCATGAGTGGTCACACTAGTTATGTATATGCTGTGGCTATATCCAGTGATTCAGAGTTCATCGTATCGGGAAGTCATGATAAGACGGTGAGACTATGGAACGTCAAGACAGGTACCTGTAAGACCATGAGTGGTCACACAGGTTATGTATATATTGTGGCTATATCCAGTGATTCAGAGTTCATCGTATCGGGAAGTGATGATTAGACGGTGAGACTATGGAACGTCAAGACAGGTACCTGTAAGACCATGAGTGGTCACATTAGTTATGTATATGCTGTGGCTATATCCAGTGATTCAGAGTTCATCGTATCGGTAAGTGGAGATAAGACGGTGAGACTATGAGACGTCAAGACAGGTACCTGTAAGACCATGAGTGGTCACACTAGTTATGTATATGCTGTGGCTATATCCAGTGATTCAGAGTTCATCGTATCGGGAAGTGATGATGAGACTGTGAGACTATGGGACGTCAAGACAGGTACCTGTAAGACCATGAGTGGTCACACTAGTTATGTATATGCTGTGGCTATATCCAGTGATTCAGAGTTCATCGTATCGGGAAGTGATGATGAGACTGTGAGACTATGGGACGTCAAGACAGGTACCTGTAAGACCATGAGTGGTCACACTAGTTATGTATATGCTGTGGCTATATCCAGTGATTCAGAGTTCATCGTATCGGGAAGTGATGATAAGACGGTGAGACTATGGGACGTCAAGACAGGTACCTGTAAGACCATGAGTGGTCACACTAGTTATGTATCTGCTGTGGCTATATCCAGTGATTCAGAGTTCATCGTATCGGGAAGTGATGATAAGACGGTGAGACTATGGGACGTCAAGACAGGTACCTGTAAGACCATGAGTGGTCACACTAGTTATGTATCTGCTGTGGCTATATCCAGTGATTCAGAGTTCATCGTATCGGGAAGTGATGATAAGACGGTGAGACTATGGGACGTCAAGACAGGTACCTGTAAGACCATGAGTGGTCACACTAGTTATGTATATGCTGTGGCTATATCCAGTGATTCAGAGTTCATCGTATCGGGAAGTCATGATAAGACGGTGAGACTATGGAACGTCAAGACAGGTACCTGTAAGACAATGAGTGGTCACACTAGTTATGTATATGCTGTGGCTATATCCAGTGATTCAGAGTTCATCGTATCGGGAAGTGATGATAAGACAGTGAGACTATGGGACGTCAAGACAGGTACCTGTAAGACCATGAGTGGTCACATTAGTTATGTATATGCTGTGGCTATATCCAGTGATTCAGAGTTCATCGTATCGGTAAGTGATGATAAGACGGTGAGACTATGGAACGTCAAGACAGGTACCTGTAAGACCATGAGTGGTCACACTAGTTATGTATCTGCTGTGGCTATATCCAGTGATTCAGAGTTCATCGTATCGGGAAGTCATGATAAGACGGTGAGACTATGGGACGTCAAGACAGGTACCTGTAAGACCATGAGTGGTCACACTAGTTATGTATATGCTGTGGCTATATCCAGTGATTCAGAGTTCATCGTATCGGGAAGTCATGATAAGACGGTGAGACTATGGAACGTCAAGACAGGTACCTGTAAGACAATGAGTGGTCACACTAGTTATGTATATGCTGTGGCTATATCCAGTGATTCAGAGTTCATCGTATCGGGAAGTCATGATAAGACGGTGAGACTATGGGACGTCAAGACAGGTACCTGTAAGACCATGAGTTGTCAAACTAGTTCTGTTTATGCTGTGGCTATATCCAGTGATTCAGAGTTCATCGTATCGGGAAGTGATGATAAGACAGTGAGACTATGGAACGTCAAGACAGGTACCTGTAAGACCATGAGTGGTCACACTAGTTATGTATATGCTGTGGCTATATCCAGTGATTCAGAGTTCATCGTATCGGGAAGTGATGATGAGACTGTGAGACTATGGGACGTCAAGACAGGTACCTGTAAGACCATGAGTGGTCACACTAGTTATGTATATGCTGTGGCTATATCCAGTGATTCAGAGTTCATCGTATCGGGAAGTGATGATGAGACTGTGAGACTATGGGACGTCAAGACAGGTACCTGTAAGACCATGAGTGGTCACACTAGTTATGTATATGCTGTGGCTATATCCAGTGATTCAGAGTTCATCGTATCGGGAAGTGATGATGAGACTGTGAGACTATGGGACGTCAAGACAGGTACCTGTAAGACCATGAGTGGTCAAACTAGTTCTGTTTATGCTGTGGCTATATCCAGTGATTCAGAGTTCATCGTATCGGTAAGTGATGATAAGACGGTGAGACTATGGGACGTCAAGACAGGTACCTGTAAGACAATGAGTGGTCACACTAGTTATGTATATGCTGTGGCTATATCCAGTGATTCAGAGTTCATCGTATCGGGAAGTCATGATAAGACGGTGAGACTATGGAACGTCAAGACAGGTACCTGTAAGACAATGAGTGGTCACACTAGTTATGTATATGCTGTGGCTATATCCAGTGATTCAGAGTTCATCGTATCTGGAAGTCATGATAAGACGGTGAGACTATGGAACGTCAAGACAGGTACCTGTAAGACCATGAGTGGTCACACTAGTTATGTATATGCTGTGGCTATATCCAGTGATTCAGAGTTCATCGTATCGGCAAGTGATGATAAGACGGTGAGACTATGGGACGTCAAGACAGGTACCTGTAAGACCATGAGTGGTCACACTAGTTATGTATATGCTGTGGCTATATCCAGTGATTCAGAGTTCATCGTATCGGGAAGTGATGATTAGACGGTGAGACTATGGGACGTCAAGACAGGTACCTGTAAGACCATGAGTGGTCACACTAGTTATGTATATGCTGTGGCTATATCCAGTGATTCAGAGTTCATCGTATCGGGAAGTCATGATAAGACGGTGAGACTATGGGACGTCAAGACAGGTACCTGTAAGACCATGAGTGGTCACACTAGTTATGTATATGCTGTGGCTATATCCAGTGATTCAGAGTTCATCGTATCGGGAAGTGATGATAAGACGGTGAGACTATGGGACGTCAAGACAGGTACCTGTAAGACCATGAGTGGTCACACTAGTTATGTATATGCTGTGGCTATATCCAGTGATTCAGAGTTCATCGTATCGGGAAGTCATGATAAGACGGTGAGACTATGGGACGTCAAGACAGGTACCTGTAAGACCACGAGTGGTCACACTAGTTATGTATATGCTGTGGCTATATCCAGTGATTCAGAGTTCATCGTATCGGGAAGTCATGATAAGACGGTGAGACTATGGGACGTCAAGACAGGTACCTGTAAGACCATGAGTGGTCACACTAGTTATGTATATGCTGTGGCTATATCCAGTGATTCAGAGTTCATCGTATCGGGAAGTGATGATAAGACAGTGAGACTATGGGACGTCAAGACAGGTACCTGTAAGACAATGAGTGGTCACACTAGTTATGTATCTGCTGTGGCTATATCCAGTGATTCAGAGTTCATCGTATCGGGAAGTCATGATAAGACGGTGAGACTATGGGACGTCAAGACAGGTACCTGTAAGACCACGAGTGGTCACACTAGTTATGTATCTGCTGTGGCTATATCCAGTGATTCAGAGTTCATCGTATCGGGAAGTCATGATAAGACGGTGAGACTATGGGACGTCAAGACAGGTACCTGTAAGACCATGAGTGGTCACACTAGTTATGTATATGCTGTGGCTATATCCAGTGATTCAGAGTTCATCGTATCGGGAAGTCATGATAAGACGGTGAGACTATGGGACGTCAAGACAGGTACCTGTAAGACAATGAGTGGTCACACTAGTTATGTATATGCTGTGGCTATATCCAGTGATTCAGAGTTCATCGTATCGGGAAGTGATGATAAGACGGTGAGACTATGGGACGTCAAGACAGGTACCTGTAAGACCATGAGTGGTCACACTAGTTATGTATATGCTGTGGCTATATCCAGTGATTCAGAGTTCATCGTATCGGGAAGTCATGATAAGACGGTGAGACTATGGGACGTCAAGACAGGTACCTGTAAGACCACGAGTGGTCACACTAGTTATGTATCTGCTGTGGCTATATCCAGTGATTCAGAGTTCATCGTATCGGGAAGTCATGATAAGACGGTGAGACTATGGGACGTCAAGACAGGTACCTGTAAGACCATGAGTGGTCACACTAGTTATGTATATGCTGTGGCTATATCCAGTGATTCAGAGTTCATCGTATCGGGAAGTGATGATAAGACAGTGAGACTATGGGACGTCAAGACAGGTACCTGTAAGACAATGAGTGGTCACACTAGTTATGTATATGCTGTGGCTATATCCAGTGATTCAGAGTTCATCGTATCGGGAAGTGATGATAAGACGGTGAGACTATGGGACGTCAAGACAGGTACCTGTAAGACCATGAGTGGTCACACTAGTTATGTATCTGCTGTGGCTATATCCAGTGATTCAGAGTTCATCGTATCGGCAAGTGATGATAAGACGGTGAGACTATGGAACGTCAAGACAGGTACCTGTAAGACCATGAGTGGTCACACTAGTTATGTATATGCTGTGGCTATATCCAGTGATTCAGAGTTCATCGTATCGGGAAGTCATGATAAGACGGTGAGACTATGGGACGTCAAGACAGGTACCTGTAAGACCATGAGTGGTCAAACTAGTTCTGTTTATGCTGTGGCTATATCCAGTGATTCAGAGTTCATCGTATCGGGAAGTGATGATAAGACAGTGAGACTATGGAACGTCAAGACAGGTACCTGTAAGACCATGAGTTGTCAAACTAATTCAGTATATGCTGTGGCTATATCCAGTGATTCAGATTTCATCGTATCGGGAAGTATGATTATACGGTGAGACTATGGGACGTCAAGACAGGTACCTGTAAGACAATGAGTGGTCACACTAGTTATGTATATGCTGTGGCTATATCCAGTGATTCAGAGTTCATCGTATCGGGAAGTGATGATAAGACGGTGAGACTATGGAACGTCAAGACAGGTACCTGTAAGACCATGAGTGGTCAAACTAGTTCTGTTTATGCTGTGGCTATATCCAGTGATTCAGAGTTCATCGTATCGGGAAGTGATGATAAGACAGTGAGACTATGGGACGTCAAGACAGGTACCTGTAAGACCATGAGTGGTCACACTAATTCAGTATATGCTGTGGCTATATCCAGTGATTCAGATTTCATCGTATCGGGAAGTTATGATTATACGGTGAGACTATGGGACGTCAAGACAGGTACCTGTAAGACCATGAGTGGTCACACTAGTTATGTATATGCTGTGGCTATATCCAGTGATTCAGAGTTCATCGTATCGGGAAGTCATGATAAGACGGTGAGACTATGGGACGTCAAGACAGGTACCTGTAAGACCATGAGTGGTCACACTAGTTATGTATCATCTGTGGCTATATCCAGTGATTCAGAGTTCATCGTATCGGGAAGTGCAGATTAGACGGTGAGACTATGGGACGTCAAGACAGGTACCTGTAAGACTATGAGTGGTCACACTAGTTATGTATCATCTGTGGCTATATCCAGTGATTCAGAGTTCATCGTATCGGGAAGTGCAGATTAGACGGTGAGACTATGGGACGTCAAGACAGGTACCTGTAAGACTATGAGTGGTCACACTAGTTATGTATCATCTGTGGCTATATCCAGTGATTCAGAGTTCATCGTATCGGGAAGTCATGATAAGACGGTGAGACTATGGGACGTCAAGACAGGACCTGTAAGACCATGAGTGGTCACACTAGTTATGTATATGCTGTGGCTATATCCAGTGATTCAGAGTTCATCGTATCGGGAAGTCATGATAAGACGGTGAGACTATGGGACGTCAAGACAGGTACCTGTAAGACAATGAGTGGTCACACAGGTTATGTATCATCTGTGGCTATATCCAGTGATTCAGAGTTCATCGTATCGGGAAGTCATGATAAGACGGTGAGACTATGGAACGTCAAGACAGGTACCTGTAAGACCATGAGTGGTCACACTAGTTATGTATCATCTGTGGCTATATCCAGTGATTCAGAGTTCATCGTATCGGGAAGTGATGATAAGACGGTGAGACTATGGAACGTCAAGACAGGTACCTGTAAGACCATGAGTGGTCACACTAGTTATGTATCATCTGTGGCTATATCCAGTGATTCAGAGTTCATCGTATCGGGAAGTGATGATAAGACGGTGAGACTATGGAACGTCAAGACAGGTACCTGTAAGACCATGAGTGGTCACACTAGTTATGTATCTGCTGTGGCTATATCCAGTGATTCAGAGTTCATCGTATCGGCAAGTGATGATAAGACGGTGAGACTATGGGACGTCAAGACAGGTACCTGTAAGACCATGAGTGGTCAAACTAGTTATGTTTATGCTGTGGCTATATCCAGTGATTCAGAGTTCATCGTATCGGGAAGTGATGATAAGACGGTGAGACTATGGAACGTCAAGACAGGTACCTGTAAGACCATGAGTGGTCACACTAGTTATGTATATGCTGTGGCTATATCCAGTGATTCAGAGTTCATCGTATCGGGAAGTCATGATAAGACGGTGAGACTATGGAACGTCAAGACAGGTACCTGTAAGACCATGAGTGGTCACACTAGTTATGTATATGCTGTGGCTATATCCAGTGATTCAGAGTTCATCGTATCGGGAAGTCATGATAAGACGGTGAGACTATGGGACGTCAAGACAGGTACCTGTAAGACCATGACTGGTCACACTAGTTATGTATATGCTGTGGCTATATCCAGTGATTCAGAGTTCATCGTATCGGGAAGTCATGATAAGACGGTGAGACTATGGGACGTCAAGACAGGTACATGTAAGACCACGAGTGGTCACACTAGTTATGTATCTGCTGTGGCTATATCCAGTGATTCAGAGTTCATCGTATCGGGAAGTCATGATAAGACGGTGAGACTATGGAACGTCAAGACAGGTACCTGTAAGACCATGAGTGGTCACACTAGTTATGTATATGCTGTGGCTATATCCAGTGATTCAGAGTTCATCGTATCGGGAAGTCATGATAAGACGGTGAGACTATGGGACGTCAAGACAGGTACCTGTAAGACCATGAGTGGTCACACTAGTTATGTATCTGCTGTGGCTATATCCAGTGATTCAGAGTTCATCGTATCGGGAAGTGATGATAAGACGGTGAGACTATGGAACGTCAAGACAGGTACCTGTAAGACCATGAGTGGTCACACTAGTTATGTATATGCTGTGGCTATATCCAGTGATTCAGAGTTCATCGTATCGGGAAGTGATGATAAGACGGTGAGACTATGGGACGTCAAGACAGGTACCTGTAAGACCATGAGTGGTCACACTAGTTATGTATATGCTGTGGCTATATCCAGTGATTCAGAGTTCATCGTATCGGGAAGTCATGATAAGACGGTGAGACTATGGAACGTCAAGACAGGTACCTGTAAGACCATGAGTGGTCACACTAGTTATGTATATGCTGTGGCTATATCCAGTGATTCAGAGTTCATCGTATCGGCAAGTGATGATAAGACGGTGAGACTATGGAACGTCAAGACAGGTACCTGTAAGACCATGAGTGGTCACACTAGTTATGTATCATCTGTGGCTATATCCAGTGATTCAGAGTTCATCGTATCGGGAAGTGATGATAAGACGGTGAGACTATGGAACGTCAAGACAGGTACCTGTAAGACCATGAGTGGTCACACTAGTTATGTATCATCTGTGGCTATATCCAGTGATTCAGAGTTCATCGTATCGGGAAGTGATGATAAGACGGTGAGACTATGGAACGTCAAGACAGGTACCTGTAAGACCATGAGTGGTCACACTAGTTATGTATCATCTGTGGCTATATCCAGTGATTCAGAGTTCATCGTATCGGGAAGTGCAGATTATACGATGAGACTATGGGACGTCAAGACAGGTACCTGCAAGACCATGAGTGGTCACACTAGTTATGTATATGCTGTGGCTATATCCAGTGATTCAGAGTTCATCGTATCGGTAAGTGATGATAAGACGGTGAGACTATGGAACGTCAAGACAGGTACCTGTAAGACCATGAGTGGTCACACTAGTTATGTATATGCTGTGGCTATATCCAGTGATTCAGAGTTCATCGTATCGGGAAGTGATGATAAGACAGTGAGACTATGGGACGTCAAGACAGGTACCTGTAAGACCATGAGTGGTCACATTAGTTATGTATATGCTGTGGCTATATCCAGTGATTCAGAGTTCATCGTATCGGGAAGTGATGATGAGACGGTGAGACTATGGAACGTCAAGACAGGTACCTGTAAGACCATGAGTGGTCACACTAGTTATGTATATGCTGTGGCTATATCCAGTGATTCAGAGTTCATCGTATCGGGAAGTGCAGATTATACGATGAGACTATGGGACGTCAAGACAGGTACCTGTAAGACCATGAGTGGTCACACTAGTTATGTATCATCTGTGGCTATATCCAGTGATTCAGAGTTCATCGTATCGGGAAGTGCAGATTATACGATGAGACTATGGGACGTCAAGACAGGTACCTGCAAGACCATGAGTGGTCACACTAGTTATGTATATGCTGTGGCTATATCCAGTGATTCAGAGTTCATCGTATAGGGAAGTGATGATGAGACGGTGAGACTATGGAACGTCAAGACAGGTACCTGTAAGACCATGAGTGGTCACACTAGTTATGTATATGCTGTGGCTATATCCAGTGATTCAGAGTTCATCGTATCGGGAAGTGATGATAAGACGGTGAGACTATGGAACGTCAAGACAGGTACCTGTAAGACCATGAGTGGTCACACTAGTTATGTATCATCTGTGGCTATATCCAGTGATTCAGAGTTCATCGTATCGGGAAGTGCAGATTATACGATGAGACTATGGGACGTCAAGACAGGTACCTGCAAGACCATGAGTGGTCACACTAGTTATGTATATGCTGTGGCTATATCCAGTGATTCAGAGTTCATCGTATCGGGAAGTCATGATAAGACGGTGAGACTATGGGACGTCAAGACAGGTACCTGTAAGACCATGAGTGGTCACACTAGTTATGTATATGCTGTGGCTATATCCAGTGATTCAGAGTTCATCGTATCGGGAAGTCATGATAAGACGGTGAGACTATGGAACGTCAAGACAGGTACCTGTAAGACCATGAGTGGTCACACTAGTTATGTATCTGCTGTGGCTATATCCAGTGATTCAGAGTTCATCGTATCGGGAAGTGATGATAAGACGGTGAGACTATGGAACGTCAAGACAGGTACCTGTAAGACCATGAGTGGTCACACTAGTTATGTATCATCTGTGGCTATATCCAGTGATTCAGAGTTCATCGTATCGGGAAGTGCAGATTATACGATGAGACTATGGAACGTCAAGACAGGTACCTGTAAGACCATGAGTGGTCACACTAGTTATGTATTATCTTTGGCTATATCCAGTGATTCAGAGTTCATCGTATCGGGAAGTGCAGATTATACGATGAGACTATGGAACGTCAAGACAGGTACCTGTAAGACCATGAGTGGTCACACTAGTTATGTATTATCTTTGGCTATATCCAGTGATTCAGAGTTCATCGTATCGGGAAGTGATGATAAGACGGTGAGACTATGGAACGTCAAGACAGGTACCTGTAAGACCATGAGTGGTCACACTAGTTATGTATCATCTGTGGCTATATCCAGTGATTCAGAGTTCATCGTATCGGGAAGTCATGATAAGACGGTGAGACTATGGAACGTCAAGACAGGTACCTGTAAGACCATGAGTGGTCACACTAGTTATGTATCATCTGTGGCTATATCCAGTGATTCAGAGTTCATCGTATCGGGAAGTGATGATTATACGATGAGACTATGGAACGTCAAGACAGGTACCTGTAAGACCATGAGTGGTCACACTAGTTATGTATATGCTGTGGCTATATCCAGTGATTCAGAGTTCATCGTATCGGCAAGTGATGATAAGACGGTGAGACTATGGGACGTCAAGACAGGTACCTGTAAGACCATGAGTGGTCACACTAGTTATGTATCATCTGTGGCTATATCCAGTGATTCAGAGTTCATCGTATCGGGAAGTGCAGATTATACGATGAGACTATGGGACGTCAAGACAGGTACCTGCAAGACCATGAGTGGTCACACTAGTTATGTATCATCTGTGGCTATATCCAGTGATTCAGAGTTCATCGTATCGGTAAGTGATGATAAGACGGTGAGACTATGGAACGTCAAGACAGGTACCTGTAAGACCATGAGTGGTCACACTAGTTATGTATCTGCTGTGGCTATATCCAGTGATTCAGAGTTCATCGTATCGGGAAGTCATGATAAGACGGTGAGACTATGGAACGTCAAGACAGGTACCTGTAAGACCATGAGTGGTCACACTAGTTATGTATATGCTGTGGCTATATCCAGTGATTCAGAGTTCATCGTATCGGGAAGTGATGATGAGACGGTGAGACTATGGAACGTCAAGACAGGTACCTGTAAGACCATGAGTGGTCACACTAGTTATGTATATGCTGTGGCTATATCCAGTGATTCAGAGTTCATCGTATCGGGAAGTGCAGATTATACGATGAGACTATGGGACGTCAAGACAGGTACCTGTAAGACCATGAGTGGTCACACTAGTTATGTATCATCTGTGGCTATATCCAGTGATTCAGAGTTCATCGTATCGGGAAGTGCAGATTATACGATGAGACTATGGGACGTCAAGACAGGTACCTGCAAGACCATGAGTGGTCACACTAGTTATGTATATGCTGTGGCTATATCCAGTGATTCAGAGTTCATCGTATAGGGAAGTGATGATGAGACGGTGAGACTATGGAACGTCAAGACAGGTACCTGTAAGACCATGAGTGGTCACACTAGTTATGTATATGCTGTGGCTATATCCAGTGATTCAGAGTTCATCGTATCGGGAAGTGATGATAAGACGGTGAGACTATGGAACGTCAAGACAGGTACCTGTAAGACCATGAGTGGTCACACTAGTTATGTATCATCTGTGGCTATATCCAGTGATTCAGAGTTCATCGTATCGGGAAGTGCAGATTATACGATGAGACTATGGGACGTCAAGACAGGTACCTGCAAGACCATGAGTGGTCACACTAGTTATGTATATGCTGTGGCTATATCCAGTGATTCAGAGTTCATCGTATCGGGAAGTCATGATAAGACGGTGAGACTATGGGACGTCAAGACAGGTACCTGTAAGACCATGAGTGGTCACACTAGTTATGTATATGCTGTGGCTATATCCAGTGATTCAGAGTTCATCGTATCGGGAAGTCATGATAAGACGGTGAGACTATGGAACGTCAAGACAGGTACCTGTAAGACCATGAGTGGTCACACTAGTTATGTATATGCTGTGGCTATATCCAGTGATTCAGAGTTCATCGTATCGGGAAGTGATGATAAGACGGTGAGACTATGGAACGTCAAGACAGGTACCTGTAAGACCATGAGTGGTCACACTAGTTATGTATCATCTGTGGCTATATCCAGTGATTCAGAGTTCATCGTATCGGGAAGTGCAGATTATACGATGAGACTATGGGACGTCAAGACAGGTACCTGCAAGACCATGAGTGGTCACACTAGTTATGTATATGCTGTGGCTATATCCAGTGATTCAGAGTTCATCGTATCGGGAAGTCATGATAAGACGGTGAGACTATGGGACGTCAAGACAGGTACCTGTAAGACCATGAGTGGTCACACTAGTTATGTATATGCTGTGGCTATATCCAGTGATTCAGAGTTCATCGTATCGGGAAGTCATGATAAGACGGTGAGACTATGGAACGTCAAGACAGGTACCTGTAAGACCATGAGTGGTCACACTAGTTATGTATCTGCTGTGGCTATATCCAGTGATTCAGAGTTCATCGTATCGGGAAGTGATGATAAGACGGTGAGACTATGGAACGTCAAGACAGGTACCTGTAAGACCATGAGTGGTCACACTAGTTATGTATCATCTGTGGCTATATCCAGTGATTCAGAGTTCATCGTATCGGGAAGTGCAGATTATACGATGAGACTATGGAACGTCAAGACAGGTACCTGTAAGACCATGAGTGGTCACACTAGTTATGTATTATCTTTGGCTATATCCAGTGATTCAGAGTTCATCGTATCGGGAAGTGATGATAAGACGGTGAGACTATGGAACGTCAAGACAGGTACCTGTAAGACCATGAGTGGTCACACTAGTTATGTATATGCTGTGGCTATATCCAGTGATTCAGAGTTCATCGTATCGGGAAGTGATGATAAGACGGTGAGACTATGGAACGTCAAGACAGGTACCTGTAAGACCATGAGTGGTCACACTAGTTATGTATCATCTGTGGCTATATCCAGTGATTCAGAGTTCATCGTATCGGGAAGTGCAGATTATACGATGAGACTATGGAACGTCAAGACAGGTACCTGTAAGACCATGAGTGGTCACACTAGTTATGTATTATCTTTGGCTATATCCAGTGATTCAGAGTTCATCGTATCGGGAAGTGCAGATTATACGATGAGACTATGGAACGTCAAGACAGGTACCTGTAAGACCATGAGTGGTCACACTAGTTATGTATATGCTGTGGCTATATCCAGTGATTCAGAGTTCATCGTATCGGCAAGTGATGATAAGACGGTGAGACTATGGGACGTCAAGACAGGTACCTGTAAGACCATGAGTGGTCACACTAGTTATGTATCATCTGTGGCTATATCCAGTGATTCAGAGTTCATCGTATCGGGAAGTCATGATAAGACGGTGAGACTATGGAACGTCAAGACAGGTACCTGTAAGACCATGAGTGGTCACACTAGTTATGTATATGCTGTGGCTATATCCAGTGATTCAGAGTTCATCGTATCGGGAAGTGATGATAAGACGGTGAGACTATGGGACGTCAAGACAGGTACCTGTAAGACCATGAGTTGTCAAACTAGTTCTGTTTATGCTTTGGCTATATCCAGTGATTCAGAGTTCATCGTATCGGGAAGTATAGATGAGACGGTGAGACTATGGAACGTCAAGACAGGTACCTGTAAGACCATGAGTGGTCACACTAGTTATGTATATGCTGTGGCTATATCCAGTGATTCAGAGTTCATCGTATCGGGAAGTGATGATGAGACGGTGAGACTATGGAACGTCAAGACAGGTACCTGTAAGACCATGAGTGGTCACACTAGTTATGTATCATCTGTGGCTATATCCAGTGATTCAGAGTTCATCGTATCGGGAAGTGATGATAAGACGGTGAGACTATGGAACGTCAAGACAGGTACCTGTAAGACCATGAGTGGTCACACTAGTTATGTATATGCTGTGGCTATATCCAGTGATTCAGAGTTCATCGTATCGGCAAGTGATGATAAGACGGTGAGACTATGGGACGTCAAGACAGGTACCTGTAAGACCATGAGTGGTCACACTAGTTATGTATCATCTGTGGCTATATCCAGTGATTCAGAGTTCATCGTATCGGGAAGTGATGATAAGACGGTGAGACTATGGGACGTCAAGACAGGTACCTGTAAGACCATGAGTGGTCACACTAGTTATGTATCATCTGTGGCTATATCCAGTGATTCAGAGTTCATCGTATCGGGAAGTGCAGATTATACGATGAGACTATGGAACGTCAAGACAGGTACCTGTAAGACCATGAGTGGTCACACTAGTTATGTATATGCTGTGGCTATATCCAGTGATTCAGAGTTCATCGTATCGGGAAGTGATGATAAGACGGTGAGACTATGGAACGTCAAGACAGGTACCTGTAAGACCATGAGTGGTCACACTAGTTATGTATATGCTGTGGCTATATCCAGTGATTCAGAGTTCATCGTATCGGCAAGTGATGATAAGACGGTGAGACTATGGGACGTCAAGACAGGTACCTGTAAGACCATGAGTGGTCACACTAGTTATGTATCATCTGTGGCTATATCCAGTGATTCAGAGTTCATCGTATAGGGAAGTGATGATGAGACGGTGAGACTATGGAACGTCAAGACAGGTACCTGTAAGACCATGAGTGGTCACACTAGTTATGTATATGCTGTGGCTATATCCAGTGATTCAGAGTTCATCGTATCGGGAAGTGATGATGAGACGGTGAGACTATGGAACGTCAAGACAGGTACCTGTAAGACCATGAGTGGTCACACTAGTTATGTATCATCTGTGGCTATATCCAGTGATTCAGAGTTCATCGTATCGGGAAGTGATGATAAGACGGTGAGACTATGGAACGTCAAGACAGGTACCTGTAAGACCATGAGTGGTCACACTAGTTATGTATATGCTGTGGCTATATCCAGTGATTCAGAGTTCATCGTATCGGCAAGTGATGATAAGACGGTGAGACTATGGGACGTCAAGACAGGTACCTGTAAGACCATGAGTGGTCACACTAGTTATGTATCATCTGTGGCTATATCCAGTGATTCAGAGTTCATCGTATCGGGAAGTGATGATAAGACGGTGAGACTATGGAACGTCAAGACAGGTACCTGTAAGACCATGAGTGGTCACACTAGTTATGTATCATCTGTGGCTATATCCAGTGATTCAGAGTTCATCGTATCGGGAAGTGCAGATTATACGATGAGACTATGGAACGTCAAGACAGGTACCTGTAAGACCATGAGTGGTCACACTAGTTATGTATTATCTTTGGCTATATCCAGTGATTCAGAGTTCATCGTATCGGGAAGTGATGATAAGACGGTGAGACTATGGAACGTCAAGACAGGTACCTGTAAGACCATGAGTGGTCACACTAGTTATGTATATGCTGTGGCTATATCCAGTGATTCAGAGTTCATCGTATCGGCAAGTGATGATAAGACGGTGAGACTATGGGACGTCAAGACAGGTACCTGTAAGACCATGAGTGGTCACACTAGTTATGTATCATCTGTGGCTATATCCAGTGATTCAGAGTTCATCGTATAGGGAAGTGATGATGAGACGGTGAGACTATGGAACGTCAAGACAGGTACCTGTAAGACCATGAGTGGTCACACTAGTTATGTATATGCTGTGGCTATATCCAGTGATTCAGAGTTCATCGTATCGGGAAGTGATGATAAGACGGTGAGACTATGGAACGTCAAGACAGGTACCTGTAAGACCATGAGTGGTCACACTAGTTATGTATCATCTGTGGCTATATCCAGTGATTCAGAGTTCATCGTATCGGGAAGTGATGATAAGACGGTGAGACTATGGAACGTCAAGACAGGTACCTGTAAGACCATGAGTGGTCACACTAGTTATGTATATGCTGTGGCTATATCCAGTGATTCAGAGTTCATCGTATCGGGAAGTGATGATAAGACGGTGAGACTATGGAACGTCAAGACAGGTACCTGTAAGACCATGAGTGGTCACACTAGTTATGTATCATCTGTGGCTATATCCAGTGATTCAGAGTTCATCGTATCGGGAAGTGATGATAAGACGGTGAGACTATGGGACGTCAAGACAGGTACCTGTAAGACCATGAGTGGTCACACTAGTTATGTATCATCTGTGGCTATATCCAGTGATTCAGAGTTCATCGTATCGGGAAGTATAGATGAGACGGTGAGACTATGGAACGTCAAGACAGGTACCTGTAAGACCATGAGTGGTCACACTAGTTATGTATATGCTGTGGCTATATCCAGTGATTCAGAGTTCATCGTATCGGCAAGTGATGATAAAACGGTGAGACTATGGGACGTCAAGACAGGTACCTGTAAGACCATGAGTGGTCACACTAGTTATGTATCTGCTGTGGCTATATCCAGTGATTCAGAGTTCATCGTATCGGGAAGTGATGATGAGACGGTGAGACTATGGGACGTCAAGACAGGTACCTGTAAGACCATGAGTGGTCACACTAGTTATGTATCTGCTGTGGCTATATCCAGTGATTCAGAGTTCATCGTATCGGGAAGTGATGATAAGACGGTGAGACTATGGAACGTCAAGACAGGTACCTGTAAGACCATGAGTGGTCACACTAGTTATGTATCATCTGTGGCTATATCCAGTGATTCAGAGTTCATCGTATCGGGAAGTATAGATGAGACGGTGAGACTATGGAACGTCAAGACAGGTACCTGTAAGACCATGAGTGGTCACACTAGTTATGTATATGCTGTGGCTATATCCAGTGATTCAGAGTTCATCGTATCGGCAAGTGATGATAAAACGGTGAGACTATGGGACGTCAAGACAGGTACCTGTAAGACCATGAGTGGTCACACTAGTTATGTATCATCTGTGGCTATATCCAGTGATTCAGAGTTCATCGTATCGGGAAGTGATGATGAGACGGTGAGACTATGGGACGTCAAGACAGGTACCTGTAAGACCATGAGTGGTCACACTAGTTATGTATCTGCTGTGGCTATATCCAGTGATTCAGAGTTCATCGTATCGGGAAGTGATGATAAGACGGTGAGACTATGGAACGTCAAGACAGGTACCTGTAAGACCATGAGTGGTCACACTAGTTATGTATATGCTGTGGCTATATCCAGTGATTCAGAGTTCATCGTATCGGGAAGTGATGATGAGACGGTGAGACTATGGAACGTCAAGACAGGTACCTGTAAGACCATGAGTGGTCACACTAGTTATGTATATGCTGTGGCTATATCCAGTGATTCAGAGTTCATCGTATAGGGAAGTGATGATGAGACGGTGAGACTATGGGACGTCAAGACAGGTACCTGTAAGACCATGAGTGGTCACACTAGTTATGTATCATCTGTGGCTATATCCAGTGATTCAGAGTTCATCGTATCGGGAAGTGATGATGAGACGGTGAGACTATGGAACGTCAAGACAGGTACCTGTAAGACCATGAGTGGTCACACTAGTTATGTATATGCTGTGGCTATATCCAGTGATTCAGAGTTCATCGTATCGGGAAGTGCAGATTATACGATGAGACTATGGGACGTCAAGACAGGTACCTGCAAGACCATGAGTGGTCACACTAGTTATGTATATGCTGTGGCTATATCCAGTGATTCAGAGTTCATCGTATCGGGAAGTCATGATAAGACGGTGAGACTATGGGACGTCAAGACAGGTACCTGTAAGACCATGAGTGGTCACACTAGTTATGTATCATCTGTGGCTATATCCAGTGATTCAGAGTTCATCGTATCGGGAAGTGATGATAAGACGGTGAGACTATGGGACGTCAAGACAGGTACCTGTAAGACCATGAGTGGTCACACTAGTTATGTATCATCTGTGGCTATATCCAGTGATTCAGAGTTCATCGTATCGGGAAGTATAGATGAGACGGTGAGACTATGGAACGTCAAGACAGGTACCTGTAAGACCATGAGTGGTCACACTAGTTATGTATCTGCTGTGGCTATATCCAGTGATTCAGAGTTCATCGTATCGGGAAGTGATGATAAGACGGTGAGACTATGGAACGTCAAGACAGGTACCTGTAAGACCATGAGTGGTCACACTAGTTATGTATATGCTGTGGCTATATCCAGTGATTCAGAGTTCATCGTATAGGGAAGTGATGATGAGACGGTGAGACTATGGGACGTCAAGACAGGTACCTGTAAGACCATGAGTGGTCACACTAGTTATGTATCATCTGTGGCTATATCCAGTGATTCAGAGTTCATCGTATCGGGAAGTGATGATGAGACGGTGAGACTATGGAACGTCAAGACAGGTACCTGTAAGACCATGAGTGGTCACACTAGTTATGTATATGCTGTGGCTATATCCAGTGATTCAGAGTTCATCGTATCGGGAAGTGCAGATTATACGATGAGACTATGGGACGTCAAGACAGGTACCTGTAAGACCATGAGTGGTCACACTAGTTATGTATCATCTGTGGCTATATCCAGTGATTCAGAGTTCATCGTATCGGGAAGTGATGATAAGACGGTGAGACTATGGAACGTCAAGACAGGTACCTGTAAGACCATGAGTGGTCACACTAGTTATGTATATGCTGTGGCTATATCCAGTGATTCAGAGTTCATCGTATCGGCAAGTGATGATAAGACGGTGAGACTATGGGACGTCAAGACAGGTACCTGTAAGACCATGAGTGGTCACACTAGTTATGTATCATCTGTGGCTATATCCAGTGATTCAGAGTTCATCGTATCGGGAAGTGATGATAAGACGGTGAGACTATGGAACGTCAAGACAGGTACCTGTAAGACCATGAGTGGTCACACTAGTTATGTATCATCTGTGGCTATATCCAGTGATTCAGAGTTCATCGTATCGGGAAGTCATGATAAGACGGTGAGACTATGGGACGTCAAGACAGGTACCTGTAAGACCATGAGTGGTCACACTAGTTATGTATATGCTGTGGCTATATCCAGTGATTCAGAGTTCATCGTATCGGGAAGTCATGATAAGACGGTGAGACTATGGAACGTCAAGACAGGTACCTGTAAGACCATGAGTGGTCACACTAGTTATGTATATGCTGTGGCTATATCCAGTGATTCAGAGTTCATCGTATCGGCAAGTGATGATAAGACGGTGAGACTATGGGACGTCAAGACAGGTACCTGTAAGACCATGAGTGGTCACACTAGTTATGTATCATCTGTGGCTATATCCAGTGATTCAGAGTTCATCGTATCGGGAAGTGATGATAAGACGGTGAGACTATGGAACGTCAAGACAGGTACCTGTAAGACCATGAGTGGTCACACTAGTTATGTATCATCTGTGGCTATATCCAGTGATTCAGAGTTCATCGTATCGGGAAGTCATGATAAGACGGTGAGACTATGGGACGTCAAGACAGGTACCTGTAAGACCATGAGTGGTCACACTAGTTATGTATCATCTGTGGCTATATCCAGTGATTCAGAGTTCATCGTATCGGGAAGTCATGATAAGACGGTGAGACTATGGAACGTCAAGACAGGTACCTGTAAGACCATGAGTGGTCACACTAGTTATGTATCATCTGTGGCTATATCCAGTGATTCAGAGTTCATCGTATCGGGAAGTGATGATAAGACGGTGAGACTATGGAACGTCAAGACAGGTACCTGTAAGACCATGAGTGGTCACACTAGTTATGTATCATCTGTGGCTATATCCAGTGATTCAGAGTTCATCGTATCGGGAAGTGATGATAAGACGGTGAGACTATGGAACGTCAAGACAGGTACCTGTAAGACCATGAGTGGTCACACTAGTTATGTATCATCTTTGGCTATATCCAGTGATTCAGAGTTCATCGTATCGGGAAGTGCAGATTATACGATGAGACTATGGAACGTCAAGACAGGTACCTGTAAGACCATGAGTGGTCACACTAGTTATGTATATGCTGTGGCTATATCCAGTGATTCAGAGTTCATCGTATCGGGAAGTGCAGATTATACGATGAGACTATGGGACGTCAAGACAGGTACCTGCAAGACCATGAGTGGTCACACTAGTTATGTATATGCTGTGGCTATATCCAGTGATTCAGAGTTCATCGTATCTGGAAGTCATGATAAGACGGTGAGACTATGGAACGTCAAGACAGGTACCTGTAAGACCATGAGTGGTCACACTAGTTATGTATCATCTGTGGCTATATCCAGTGATTCAGAGTTCATCGTATCGGGAAGTGATGATGAGACGGTGAGACTATGGAACGTCAAGACAGGTACCTGTAAGACCATGAGTGGTCACACTAGTTATGTATTATCTTTGGCTATATCCAGTGATTCAGAGTTCATCGTATCGGGAAGTGATGATGAGACGGTGAGACTATGGAACGTCAAGACAGGTACCTGCAAGACCATGAGTGGTCACACTAGTTATGTATATGCTGTGGCTATATCCAGTGATTCAGAGTTCATCGTATAGGGAAGTGATGATGAGACGGTGAGACTATGGAACGTCAAGACAGGTACCTGCAAGACCATGAGTGGTCACACTAGTTATGTATATGCTGTGGCTATATCCAGTGATTCAGAGTTCATCGTATCTGGAAGTCATGATAAGACGGTGAGACTATGGAACGTCAAGACAGGTACCTGTAAGACCATGAGTGGTCACACTAGTTATGTATCATCTGTGGCTATATCCAGTGATTCAGAGTTCATCGTATCGGGAAGTGATGATGAGACGGTGAGACTATGGAACGTCAAGACAGGTACCTGTAAGACCATGAGTGGTCACACTAGTTATGTATTATCTTTGGCTATATCCAGTGATTCAGAGTTCATCGTATCGGGAAGTGATGATGAGACGGTGAGACTATGGAACGTCAAGACAGGTACCTGTAAGACCATGAGTGGTCACACTAGTTATGTATATGCTGTGGCTATATCCAGTGATTCAGAGTTCATCGTATAGGGAAGTGATGATGAGACGGTGAGACTATGGAACGTCAAGACAGGTACCTGTAAGACCATGAGTGGTCACACTAGTTATGTATATGCTGTGGCTATATCCAGTGATTCAGAGTTCATCGTATCGGCAAGTGATGATAAGACGGTGAGACTATGGAACGTCAAGACAGGTACCTGTAAGACCATGAGTGGTCACACTAGTTATGTATCATCTGTGGCTATATCCAGTGATTCAGAGTTCATCGTATCGGGAAGTGATGATAAGACGGTGAGACTATGGGACGTCAAGACAGGTACCTGTAAGACCATGAGTGGTCACACTAGTTATGTATATGCTGTGGCTATATCCAGTGATTCAGAGTTCATCGTATCGGCAAGTGATGATAAGACGGTGAGACTATGGGACGTCAAGACAGGTACCTGTAAGACCATGAGTGGTCACACTAGTTATGTATCATCTGTGGCTATATCCAGTGATTCAGAGTTCATCGTATCGGGAAGTGATGATGAGACGGTGAGACTATGGAACGTCAAGACAGGTACCTGTAAGACCATGAGTGGTCACACTAGTTATGTATTATCTTTGGCTATATCCAGTGATTCAGAGTTCATCGTATCGGGAAGTGATGATGAGACGGTGAGACTATGGAACGTCAAGACAGGTACCTGTAAGACCATGAGTGGTCACACTAGTTATGTATCATCTGTGGCTATATCCAGTGATTCAGAGTTCATCGTATCGGGAAGTGATGATAAGACGGTGAGACTATGGAACGTCAAGACAGGTACCTGTAAGACCATGAGTGGTCACACTAGTTATGTATATGCTGTGGCTATATCCAGTGATTCAGAGTTCATCGTATCGGCAAGTGATGATAAGACGGTGAGACTATGGAACGTCAAGACAGGTACCTGTAAGACCATGAGTGGTCACACTAGTTATGTATATGCTGTGGCTATATCCAGTGATTCAGAGTTCATCGTATCGGCAAGTGATGATGAGACGGTGAGACTATGGAACGTCAAGACAGGTACCTGTAAGACCATGAGTGGTCACACTAGTTATGTATCATCTGTGGCTATATCCAGTGATTCAGAGTTCATCGTATCGGGAAGTGATGATAAGACGGTGAGACTATGGAACGTCAAGACAGGTACCTGTAAGACCATGAGTGGTCACACTAGTTATGTATCATCTGTGGCTATATCCAGTGATTCAGAGTTCATCGTATCGGGAAGTGATGATAAGACGGTGAGACTATGGAACGTCAAGACAGGTACCTGTAAGACCATGAGTGGTCACACTAGTTATGTATATGCTGTGGCTATATCCAGTGATTCAGAGTTCATCGTATCGGCAAGTGATGATGAGACGGTGAGACTATGGAACGTCAAGACAGGTACCTGTAAGACCATGAGTGGTCACACTAGTTATGTATATGCTGTGGCTATATCCAGTGATTCAGAGTTCATCGTATCGGGAAGTATAGATTATACGGTGAGACTATGGGACGTCAAGACAGGTACCTGTAAGACCATGAGTGGTCACACTAGTTATGTATCATCTGTGGCTATATCCAGTGATTCAGAGTTCATCGTATCGGGAAGTAATGATAAGACGGTGAGACTATGGGACGTCAAGACAGGTACCTGTAAGACCATGAGTGGTCACACTAGTTATGTATCATCTGTGGCTATATCCAGTGATTCAGAGTTCATCGTATCGGGAAGTGCAGATTATACGGTGAGACTATGGGACGTCAAGACAGGTACCTGTAAGACCATGAGTGGTCACACTAGTTATGTATCATCTGTGGCTATATCTAGTGATTCAGAGTTCATCGTATCGGGAAGTGCAGATTAGACGGTGAGACTATGGGACGTCAAGACAGGTACCTGTAAGACCATGAGTGGTCACACTAGTTATGTATATGCTGTGGCTATATCCAGTGATTCAGAGTTCATCGTATAAGGGAGTTATGATAATACGGTGAGACTATGGGACGTCAAGACAGGTACCTGTAAGACCATGAGTGGTCACACTAGTTATGTATCATCTGTGGCTATATCCAGTGATTCAGAGTTCATCGTATCGGGAAGTGCAGATTAGACGGTGAGACTATGGGACGTCAAGACAGGTACCTGTAAGACCATGAGTGGTCACACTAGTTATGTATATGCTGTGGCTATATCCAGTGATTCAGAGTTCATCGTATCGGCAAGTGATGATAAGACGGTGAGACTATGGGACGTCAAGACAGGTACCTGTAAGACCATGAGTGGTCACACTAGTTATGTATATGCTGTGGCTATATCCAGTGATTCAGAGTTCATCGTATCGGGAAGTGATGATGAGACGGTGAGACTATGGAACGTCAAGACAGGTACCTGTAAGACCATGAGTGGTCACACTAGTTATGTATTATCTTTGGCTATATCCAGTGATTCAGAGTTCATCGTATCGGGAAGTGATGATGAGACGGTGAGACTATGGAACGTCAAGACAGGTACCTGTAAGACCATGAGTGGTCACACTAGTTATGTATTATCTTTGGCTATATCCAGTGATTCAGAGTTCATCGTATCGGGAAGTGCAGATTATACGATGAGACTATGGGACGTCAAGACAGGTACCTGCAAGACCATGAGTGGTCACACTAGTTATGTATATGCTGTGGCTATATCCAGTGATTCAGAGTTCATCGTATAGGGAAGTGATTATGAGACGGTGAGACTATGGGACGTCAAGACAGGTACCTGTAAGACCATGAGTGGTCACACTAGTTATGTATCATCTGTGGCTATATCCAGTGATTCAGAGTTCATCGTATCGGGAAGTGCAGATTAGACGGTGAGACTATGGGACGTCAAGACAGGTACCTGTAAGACCATGAGTGGTCACACTAGTTATGTATCATCTGTGGCTATATCCAGTGATTCAGAGTTCATCGTATCGGGAAGTGCAGATTAGACGGTGAGACTATGGGACGTCAAGACAGGTACCTGTAAGACCATGAGTGGTCACACTAGTTATGTATCATCTGTGGCTATATCCAGTGATTCAGAGTTCATCGTATCGGGAAGTGATGATAAGACGGTGAGACTATGGAACGTCAAGACAGGTACCTGTAAGACCATGAGTGGTCACACTAGTTATGTATATGCTGTGGCTATATCCAGTGATTCAGAGTTCATCGTATCGGGAAGTGATGATGAGACGGTGAGACTATGGAACGTCAAGACAGGTACCTGTAAGACCATGAGTGGTCACACTAGTTATGTATATGCTGTGGCTATATCCAGTGATTCAGAGTTCATCGTATCGGCAAGTGATGATGAGACGGTGAGACTATGGAACGTCAAGACAGGTACCTGTAAGACCATGAGTGGTCACACTAGTTATGTATATGCTGTGGCTATATCCAGTGATTCAGAGTTCATCGTATCGGGAAGTGATGATAAGACGGTGAGACTATGGAACGTCAAGACAGGTACCTGTAAGACCATGAGTGGTCACACTAGTTATGTATCATCTTTGGCTATATCCAGTGATTCAGAGTTCATCGTATCGGGAAGTGATGATAAGACGGTGAGACTATGGAACGTCAAGACAGGTACCTGTAAGACCATGAGTGGTCACACTAGTTATGTATCATCTGTGGCTATATCCAGTGATTCAGAGTTCATCGTATCGGCAAGTGATGATAAGACGGTGAGACTATGGGACGTCAAGACAGGTACCTGTAAGACCATGAGTGGTCACACTAGTTATGTATATGCTGTGGCTATATCCAGTGATTCAGAGTTCATCGTATCGGGAAGTCATGATAAGACGGTGAGACTATGGGACGTCAAGACAGGTACCTGTAAGACCATGAGTGGTCACACTAGTTATGTATATGCTGTGGCTATATCCAGTGATTCAGAGTTCATCGTATCGGGAAGTGATGATAAGACGGTGAGACTATGGAACGTCAAGACAGGTACCTGTAAGACCATGAGTGGTCACACTAGTTATGTATCATCTGTGGCTATATCCAGTGATTCAGAGTTCATCGTATCGGGAAGTGATGATAAGACGGTGAGACTATGGAACGTCAAGACAGGTACCTGTAAGACCATGAGTGGTCACACTAGTTATGTATATGCTGTGGCTATATCCAGTGATTCAGAGTTCATCGTATCGGGAAGTCATGATAAGACGGTGAGACTATGGAACGTCAAGACAGGTACCTGTAAGACCATGAGTGGTCACACTAGTTATGTATCATCTTTGGCTATATCCAGTGATTCAGAGTTCATCGTATCGGGAAGTGATGATAAGACGGTGAGACTATGGAACGTCAAGACAGGTACCTGTAAGACCATGAGTGGTCACACTAGTTATGTATCTGCTGTGGCTATATCCAGTGATTCAGAGTTCATCGTATCGGGAAGTGATGATAAGACGGTGAGACTATGGAACGTCAAGACAGGTACCTGTAAGACCATGAGTGGTCACACTAGTTATGTATCATCTGTGGCTATATCCAGTGATTCAGAGTTCATCGTATCGGCAAGTGATGATAAAACGGTGAGACTATGGGACGTCAAGACAGGTACCTGTAAGACCATGAGTGGTCACACTAGTTATGTATATGCTGTGGCTATATCCAGTGATTCAGAGTTCATCGTATCGGCAAGTGATGATAAGACGGTGAGACTATGGAACGTCAAGACAGGTACCTGTAAGACCATGAGTGGTCACACTAGTTATGTATATGCTGTGGCTATATCCAGTGATTCAGAGTTCATCGTATCGGGAAGTGATGATAAGACGGTGAGACTATGGAACGTCAAGACAGGTACCTGTAAGACCATGAGTGGTCACACTAGTTATGTATATGCTGTGGCTATATCCAGTGATTCAGAGTTCATCGTATCGGGAAGTGATGATGAGACGGTGAGACTATGGAACGTCAAGACAGGTACCTGTAAGACCATGAGTGGTCACACTAGTTATGTATATGCTGTGGCTATATCCAGTGATTCAGAGTTCATCGTATCGGGAAGTGCAGATTATACGATGAGACTATGGGACGTCAAGACAGGTACCTGCAAGACCATGAGTGGTCACACTAGTTATGTATATGCTGTGGCTATATCCAGTGATTCAGAGTTCATCGTATCTGGAAGTGATGATAAGACGGTGAGACTATGGAACGTCAAGACAGGTACCTGTAAGACCATGAGTGGTCACACTAGTTATGTATCATCTGTGGCTATATCCAGTGATTCAGAGTTCATCGTATCGGGAAGTATAGATGAGACGGTGAGACTATGGAACGTCAAGACAGGTACCTGTAAGACCATGAGTGGTCACACTAGTTATGTATCATCTGTGGCTATATCCAGTGATTCAGAGTTCATCGTATCGGGAAGTGATGATGAGACGGTGAGACTATGGAACGTCAAGACAGGTACCTGTAAGACCATGAGTGGTCACACTAGTTATGTATTATCTTTGGCTATATCCAGTGATTCAGAGTTCATCGTATCGGGAAGTGATGATGAGACGGTGAGACTATGGAACGTCAAGACAGGTACCTGTAAGACCATGAGTGGTCACACTAGTTATGTATATGCTGTGGCTATATCCAGTGATTCAGAGTTCATCGTATCGGGAAGTCATGATGAGACGGTGAGACTATGGAACGTCAAGACAGGTACCTGTAAGACCATGAGTGGTCACACTAGTTATGTATATGCTGTGGCTATATCCAGTGATTCAGAGTTCATCGTATCGGCAAGTGATGATAAAACGGTGAGACTATGGGACGTCAAGACAGGTACCTGTAAGACCATGAGTGGTCACACTAGTTATGTATATGCTGTGGCTATATCCAGTGATTCAGAGTTCATCGTATCGGCAAGTGATGATAAGACGGTGAGACTATGGAACGTCAAGACAGGTACCTGTAAGACCATGAGTGGTCACACTAGTTATGTATATGCTGTGGCTATATCCAGTGATTCAGAGTTCATCGTATCGGGAAGTGATGATAAGACGGTGAGACTATGGAACGTCAAGACAGGTACCTGTAAGACCATGAGTGGTCACACTAGTTATGTATATGCTGTGGCTATATCCAGTGATTCAGAGTTCATCGTATCGGGAAGTGATGATGAGACGGTGAGACTATGGAACGTCAAGACAGGTACCTGTAAGACCATGAGTGGTCACACTAGTTATGTATATGCTGTGGCTATATCCAGTGATTCAGAGTTCATCGTATCGGGAAGTGCAGATTATACGATGAGACTATGGGACGTCAAGACAGGTACCTGCAAGACCATGAGTGGTCACACTAGTTATGTATATGCTGTGGCTATATCCAGTGATTCAGAGTTCATCGTATCTGGAAGTGATGATAAGACGGTGAGACTATGGAACGTCAAGACAGGTACCTGTAAGACCATGAGTGGTCACACTAGTTATGTATCATCTGTGGCTATATCCAGTGATTCAGAGTTCATCGTATCGGGAAGTATAGATGAGACGGTGAGACTATGGAACGTCAAGACAGGTACCTGTAAGACCATGAGTGGTCACACTAGTTATGTATCATCTGTGGCTATATCCAGTGATTCAGAGTTCATCGTATCGGGAAGTGATGATGAGACGGTGAGACTATGGAACGTCAAGACAGGTACCTGTAAGACCATGAGTGGTCACACTAGTTATGTATTATCTTTGGCTATATCCAGTGATTCAGAGTTCATCGTATCGGGAAGTGATGATGAGACGGTGAGACTATGGAACGTCAAGACAGGTACCTGTAAGACCATGAGTGGTCACACTAGTTATGTATATGCTGTGGCTATATCCAGTGATTCAGAGTTCATCGTATCGGGAAGTCATGATGAGACGGTGAGACTATGGAACGTCAAGACAGGTACCTGTAAGACCATGAGTGGTCACACTAGTTATGTATATGCTGTGGCTATATCCAGTGATTCAGAGTTCATCGTATCGGCAAGTGATGATAAAACGGTGAGACTATGGGACGTCAAGACAGGTACCTGTAAGACCATGAGTGGTCACACTAGTTATGTATATGCTGTGGCTATATCCAGTGATTCAGAGTTCATCGTATCGGCAAGTGATGATAAGACGGTGAGACTATGGAACGTCAAGACAGGTACCTGTAAGACCATGAGTGGTCACACTAGTTATGTATCATCTGTGGCTATATCCAGTGATTCAGAGTTCATCGTATCGGGAAGTATAGATGAGACGGTGAGACTATGGAACGTCAAGACAGGTACCTGTAAGACCATGAGTGGTCACACTAGTTATGTATCATCTGTGGCTATATCCAGTGATTCAGAGTTCATCGTATCGGGAAGTGATGATGAGACGGTGAGACTATGGAACGTCAAGACAGGTACCTGTAAGACCATGAGTGGTCACACTAGTTATGTATTATCTTTGGCTATATCCAGTGATTCAGAGTTCATCGTATCGGGAAGTGATGATGAGACGGTGAGACTATGGAACGTCAAGACAGGTACCTGTAAGACCATGAGTGGTCACACTAGTTATGTATCATCTGTGGCTATATCCAGTGATTCAGAGTTCATCGTATCGGGAAGTGATGATAAGACGGTGAGACTATGGAACGTCAAGACAGGTACCTGTAAGACCATGAGTGGTCACACTAGTTATGTATATGCTGTGGCTATATCCAGTGATTCAGAGTTCATCGTATCGGCAAGTGATGATAAGACGGTGAGACTATGGAACGTCAAGACAGGTACCTGTAAGACCATGAGTGGTCACACTAGTTATGTATCATCTGTGGCTATATCCAGTGATTCAGAGTTCATCGTATCGGGAAGTATAGATGAGACGGTGAGACTATGGAACGTCAAGACAGGTACCTGTAAGACCATGAGTGGTCACACTAGTTATGTATCATCTGTGGCTATATCCAGTGATTCAGAGTTCATCGTATCGGGAAGTGATGATGAGACGGTGAGACTATGGAACGTCAAGACAGGTACCTGTAAGACCATGAGTGGTCACACTAGTTATGTATTATCTTTGGCTATATCCAGTGATTCAGAGTTCATCGTATCGGGAAGTGATGATGAGACGGTGAGACTATGGAACGTCAAGACAGGTACCTGTAAGACCATGAGTGGTCACACTAGTTATGTATTATCTTTGGCTATATCCAGTGATTCAGAGTTCATCGTATCGGGAAGTGATGATGAGACGGTGAGACTATGGAACGTCAAGACAGGTACCTGTAAGACCATGAGTGGTCACACTAGTTATGTATATGCTGTGGCTATATCCAGTGATTCAGAGTTCATCGTATCGGGAAGTGCAGATTATACGGTGAGACTATGGGACGTCAAGACAGGTAGCTGTAAGACCATGAGTGGTCACACTAGTTATGTATATGCTGTGGCTATATCCAGTGATTCAGAGTTCATCGTATCGGGAAGTCATGATAAGACGGTGAGACTATGGGACGTCAAGACAGGTACCTGTAAGACCATGAGTGGTCACACTAGTTATGTATCATCTGTGGCTATATCCAGTGATTCAGAGTTCATCGTATCGGGAAGTGATGATGAGACGGTGAGACTATGGAACGTCAAGACAGGTACCTGTAAGACCATGAGTGGTCACACTAGTTATGTATTATCTTTGGCTATATCCAGTGATTCAGAGTTCATCGTATCGGGAAGTGATGATGAGACGGTGAGACTATGGAACGTCAAGACAGGTACCTGTAAGACCATGAGTGGTCACACTAGTTATGTATATGCTGTGGCTATATCCAGTGATTCAGAGTTCATCGTATCGGGAAGTCATGATGAGACGGTGAGACTATGGAACGTCAAGACAGGTACCTGTAAGACCATGAGTGGTCACACTAGTTATGTATATGCTGTGGCTATATCCAGTGATTCAGAGTTCATCGTATCGGCAAGTGATGATAAAACGGTGAGACTATGGGACGTCAAGACAGGTACCTGTAAGACCATGAGTGGTCACACTAGTTATGTATATGCTGTGGCTATATCCAGTGATTCAGAGTTCATCGTATCGGCAAGTGATGATAAGACGGTGAGACTATGGAACGTCAAGACAGGTACCTGTAAGACCATGAGTGGTCACACTAGTTATGTATCATCTGTGGCTATATCCAGTGATTCAGAGTTCATCGTATCGGGAAGTATAGATGAGACGGTGAGACTATGGAACGTCAAGACAGGTACCTGTAAGACCATGAGTGGTCACACTAGTTATGTATCATCTGTGGCTATATCCAGTGATTCAGAGTTCATCGTATCGGGAAGTGATGATGAGACGGTGAGACTATGGAACGTCAAGACAGGTACCTGTAAGACCATGAGTGGTCACACTAGTTATGTATTATCTTTGGCTATATCCAGTGATTCAGAGTTCATCGTATCGGGAAGTGATGATGAGACGGTGAGACTATGGAACGTCAAGACAGGTACCTGTAAGACCATGAGTGGTCACACTAGTTATGTATCATCTGTGGCTATATCCAGTGATTCAGAGTTCATCGTATCGGGAAGTGATGATAAGACGGTGAGACTATGGAACGTCAAGACAGGTACCTGTAAGACCATGAGTGGTCACACTAGTTATGTATATGCTGTGGCTATATCCAGTGATTCAGAGTTCATCGTATCGGCAAGTGATGATAAGACGGTGAGACTATGGGACGTCAAGACAGGTACCTGTAAGACCATGAGTGGTCACACTAGTTATGTATCATCTGTGGCTATATCCAGTGATTCAGAGTTCATCGTATCGGGAAGTGATGATAAGACGGTGAGACTATGGAACGTCAAGACAGGTACCTGTAAGACCATGAGTGGTCACACTAGTTATGTATCATCTGTGGCTATATCCAGTGATTCAGAGTTCATCGTATCGGGAAGTGCAGATTATACGATGAGACTATGGAACGTCAAGACAGGTACCTGTAAGACCATGAGTGGTCACACTAGTTATGTATCATCTGTGGCTATATCCAGTGATTCAGAGTTCATCGTATCGGGAAGTGATGATGAGACGGTGAGACTATGGAACGTCAAGACAGGTACCTGTAAGACCATGAGTGGTCACACTAGTTATGTATCATCTGTGGCTATATCCAGTGATTCAGAGTTCATCGTATCGGGAAGTGCAGATTATACGATGAGACTATGGGACGTCAAGACAGGTACCTGCAAGACCATGAGTGGTCACACTAGTTATGTATTATCTTTGGCTATATCCAGTGATTCAGAGTTCATCGTATCGGGAAGTGATGATGAGACGGTGAGACTATGGGACGTCAAGACAGGTACCTGTAAGACCATGAGTGGTCACACTAGTTATGTATATGCTGTGGCTATATCCAGTGATTCAGAGTTCATCGTATCGGCAAGTGATGATAAAACGGTGAGACTATGGGACGTCAAGACAGGTACCTGTAAGACCATGAGTGGTCACACTAGTTATGTATATGCTGTGGCTATATCCAGTGATTCAGAGTTCATCGTATCGGCAAGTGATGATAAGACGGTGAGACTATGGAACGTCAAGACAGGTACCTGTAAGACCATGAGTGGTCACACTAGTTATGTATCATCTGTGGCTATATCCAGTGATTCAGAGTTCATCGTATCGGGAAGTGCAGATTATACGATGAGACTATGGGACGTCAAGACAGGTACCTGCAAGACCATGAGTGGTCACACTAGTTATGTATTATCTTTGGCTATATCCAGTGATTCAGAGTTCATCGTATCGGGAAGTGATGATGAGACGGTGAGACTATGGGACGTCAAGACAGGTACCTGTAAGACCATGAGTGGTCACACTAGTTATGTATATGCTGTGGCTATATCCAGTGATTCAGAGTTCATCGTATCGGCAAGTGATGATAAAACGGTGAGACTATGGGACGTCAAGACAGGTACCTGTAAGACCATGAGTGGTCACACTAGTTATGTATATGCTGTGGCTATATCCAGTGATTCAGAGTTCATCGTATCGGCAAGTGATGATAAGACGGTGAGACTATGGAACGTCAAGACAGGTACCTGTAAGACCATGAGTGGTCACACTAGTTATGTATATGCTGTGGCTATATCCAGTGATTCAGAGTTCATCGTATCGGGAAGTGATGATAAGACGGTGAGACTATGGAACGTCAAGACAGGTACCTGTAAGACCATGAGTGGTCACACTAGTTATGTATATGCTGTGGCTATATCCAGTGATTCAGAGTTCATCGTATCGGGAAGTGATGATGAGACGGTGAGACTATGGAACGTCAAGACAGGTACCTGTAAGACCATGAGTGGTCACACTAGTTATGTATATGCTGTGGCTATATCCAGTGATTCAGAGTTCATCGTATCGGGAAGTGCAGATTATACGATGAGACTATGGGACGTCAAGACAGGTACCTGCAAGACCATGAGTGGTCACACTAGTTATGTATATGCTGTGGCTATATCCAGTGATTCAGAGTTCATCGTATCTGGAAGTGATGATAAGACGGTGAGACTATGGAACGTCAAGACAGGTACCTGTAAGACCATGAGTGGTCACACTAGTTATGTATCATCTGTGGCTATATCCAGTGATTCAGAGTTCATCGTATCGGGAAGTATAGATGAGACGGTGAGACTATGGAACGTCAAGACAGGTACCTGTAAGACCATGAGTGGTCACACTAGTTATGTATCATCTGTGGCTATATCCAGTGATTCAGAGTTCATCGTATCGGGAAGTGATGATGAGACGGTGAGACTATGGAACGTCAAGACAGGTACCTGTAAGACCATGAGTGGTCACACTAGTTATGTATTATCTTTGGCTATATCCAGTGATTCAGAGTTCATCGTATCGGGAAGTGATGATGAGACGGTGAGACTATGGAACGTCAAGACAGGTACCTGTAAGACCATGAGTGGTCACACTAGTTATGTATCATCTGTGGCTATATCCAGTGATTCAGAGTTCATCGTATCGGGAAGTGATGATAAGACGGTGAGACTATGGAACGTCAAGACAGGTACCTGTAAGACCATGAGTGGTCACACTAGTTATGTATATGCTGTGGCTATATCCAGTGATTCAGAGTTCATCGTATCGGCAAGTGATGATAAGACGGTGAGACTATGGGACGTCAAGACAGGTACCTGTAAGACCATGAGTGGTCACACTAGTTATGTATCATCTGTGGCTATATCCAGTGATTCAGAGTTCATCGTATCGGGAAGTGATGATAAGACGGTGAGACTATGGAACGTCAAGACAGGTACCTGTAAGACCATGAGTGGTCACACTAGTTATGTATCATCTGTGGCTATATCCAGTGATTCAGAGTTCATCGTATCGGGAAGTGCAGATTATACGATGAGACTATGGAACGTCAAGACAGGTACCTGTAAGACCATGAGTGGTCACACTAGTTATGTATTATCTTTGGCTATATCCAGTGATTCAGAGTTCATCGTATCGGGAAGTGATGATAAGACGGTGAGACTATGGAACGTCAAGACAGGTACCTGTAAGACCATGAGTGGTCACACTAGTTATGTATCATCTGTGGCTATATCCAGTGATTCAGAGTTCATCGTATCGGGAAGTGCAGATTATACGATGAGACTATGGGACGTCAAGACAGGTACCTGCAAGACCATGAGTGGTCACACTAGTTATGTATTATCTTTGGCTATATCCAGTGATTCAGAGTTCATCGTATCGGGAAGTGATGATGAGACGGTGAGACTATGGGACGTCAAGACAGGTACCTGTAAGACCATGAGTGGTCACACTAGTTATGTATATGCTGTGGCTATATCCAGTGATTCAGAGTTCATCGTATCGGCAAGTGATGATAAAACGGTGAGACTATGGGACGTCAAGACAGGTACCTGTAAGACCATGAGTGGTCACACTAGTTATGTATATGCTGTGGCTATATCCAGTGATTCAGAGTTCATCGTATCGGCAAGTGATGATAAGACGGTGAGACTATGGAACGTCAAGACAGGTACCTGTAAGACCATGAGTGGTCACACTAGTTATGTATCATCTGTGGCTATATCCAGTGATTCAGAGTTCATCGTATCGGGAAGTGCAGATTATACGATGAGACTATGGGACGTCAAGACAGGTACCTGCAAGACCATGAGTGGTCACACTAGTTATGTATTATCTTTGGCTATATCCAGTGATTCAGAGTTCATCGTATCGGGAAGTGATGATGAGACGGTGAGACTATGGGACGTCAAGACAGGTACCTGTAAGACCATGAGTGGTCACACTAGTTATGTATATGCTGTGGCTATATCCAGTGATTCAGAGTTCATCGTATCGGCAAGTGATGATAAAACGGTGAGACTATGGGACGTCAAGACAGGTACCTGTAAGACCATGAGTGGTCACACTAGTTATGTATATGCTGTGGCTATATCCAGTGATTCAGAGTTCATCGTATCGGCAAGTGATGATAAGACGGTGAGACTATGGAACGTCAAGACAGGTACCTGTAAGACCATGAGTGGTCACACTAGTTATGTATATGCTGTGGCTATATCCAGTGATTCAGAGTTCATCGTATCTGGAAGTGATGATAAGACGGTGAGACTATGGAACGTCAAGACAGGTACCTGTAAGACCATGAGTGGTCACACTAGTTATGTATCATCTGTGGCTATATCCAGTGATTCAGAGTTCATCGTATCGGGAAGTATAGATGAGACGGTGAGACTATGGAACGTCAAGACAGGTACCTGTAAGACCATGAGTGGTCACACTAGTTATGTATCATCTGTGGCTATATCCAGTGATTCAGAGTTCATCGTATCGGGAAGTGATGATGAGACGGTGAGACTATGGAACGTCAAGACAGGTACCTGTAAGACCATGAGTGGTCACACTAGTTATGTATTATCTTTGGCTATATCCAGTGATTCAGAGTTCATCGTATCGGGAAGTGATGATGAGACGGTGAGACTATGGAACGTCAAGACAGGTACCTGTAAGACCATGAGTGGTCACACTAGTTATGTATATGCTGTGGCTATATCCAGTGATTCAGAGTTCATCGTATCGGGAAGTCATGATGAGACGGTGAGACTATGGAACGTCAAGACAGGTACCTGTAAGACCATGAGTGGTCACACTAGTTATGTATATGCTGTGGCTATATCCAGTGATTCAGAGTTCATCGTATCGGCAAGTGATGATAAAACGGTGAGACTATGGGACGTCAAGACAGGTACCTGTAAGACCATGAGTGGTCACACTAGTTATGTATATGCTGTGGCTATATCCAGTGATTCAGAGTTCATCGTATCGGCAAGTGATGATAAGACGGTGAGACTATGGAACGTCAAGACAGGTACCTGTAAGACCATGAGTGGTCACACTAGTTATGTATCATCTGTGGCTATATCCAGTGATTCAGAGTTCATCGTATCGGGAAGTATAGATGAGACGGTGAGACTATGGAACGTCAAGACAGGTACCTGTAAGACCATGAGTGGTCACACTAGTTATGTATCATCTGTGGCTATATCCAGTGATTCAGAGTTCATCGTATCGGGAAGTGATGATGAGACGGTGAGACTATGGAACGTCAAGACAGGTACCTGTAAGACCATGAGTGGTCACACTAGTTATGTATTATCTTTGGCTATATCCAGTGATTCAGAGTTCATCGTATCGGGAAGTGATGATGAGACGGTGAGACTATGGAACGTCAAGACAGGTACCTGTAAGACCATGAGTGGTCACACTAGTTATGTATCATCTGTGGCTATATCCAGTGATTCAGAGTTCATCGTATCGGGAAGTGATGATAAGACGGTGAGACTATGGAACGTCAAGACAGGTACCTGTAAGACCATGAGTGGTCACACTAGTTATGTATATGCTGTGGCTATATCCAGTGATTCAGAGTTCATCGTATCGGCAAGTGATGATAAGACGGTGAGACTATGGGACGTCAAGACAGGTACCTGTAAGACCATGAGTGGTCACACTAGTTATGTATCATCTGTGGCTATATCCAGTGATTCAGAGTTCATCGTATCGGGAAGTGATGATAAGACGGTGAGACTATGGAACGTCAAGACAGGTACCTGTAAGACCATGAGTGGTCACACTAGTTATGTATCATCTGTGGCTATATCCAGTGATTCAGAGTTCATCGTATCGGGAAGTGCAGATTATACGATGAGACTATGGAACGTCAAGACAGGTACCTGTAAGACCATGAGTGGTCACACTAGTTATGTATTATCTTTGGCTATATCCAGTGATTCAGAGTTCATCGTATCGGGAAGTGATGATAAGACGGTGAGACTATGGAACGTCAAGACAGGTACCTGTAAGACCATGAGTGGTCACACTAGTTATGTATCATCTGTGGCTATATCCAGTGATTCAGAGTTCATCGTATCGGGAAGTGCAGATTATACGATGAGACTATGGGACGTCAAGACAGGTACCTGCAAGACCATGAGTGGATAAGACGTGAGACTATGGGACGTCAAGAGACAGGTAGCCTGTCAAGACCATGAGTGGTCACACTAGTTATGTATCATCGTGTGCTTATATCCAGTGATTCAGAGTTCATCGTATCGGGAAGTGGCAGATTATACGATGAGACTATGGGACGTCAAGACAGGTACCTGCAAGACCATGAGTGGTCACACTAGTTATGTATATGCTGTGGCTATATCCAGTGATTCAGAGTTCATCGTATCGGGAAGTGCAGATTATACGATGAGACTATGGGACGTCAAGACAGGTACCTGCAAGACCATGAGTGGTCACACTAGTTATGTATATGCTGTGGCTATATCCAGTGATTCAGAGTTCATCGTATCGGGAAGTCATGATAAGACGGTGAGACTATGGGACGTCAAGACAGGTACCTGTAAGACCATGAGTGGTCACACTAGTTATGTATATGCTGTGGCTATATCCAGTGATTCAGAGTTCATCGTATCGGGAAGTCATGATAAGACGGTGAGACTATGGAACGTCAAGACAGGTACCTGTAAGACCATGAGTGGTCACACTAGTTATGTATCATCTGTGGCTATATCCAGTGATTCAGAGTTCATCGTATCGGGAAGTGATGATAAGACGGTGAGACTATGGAACGTCAAGACAGGTACCTGTAAGACCATGAGTGGTCACACTAGTTATGTATATGCTGTGGCTATATCCAGTGATTCAGAGTTCATCGTATCGGGAAGTGATGATAAGACGGTGAGACTATGGAACGTCAAGACAGGTACCTGTAAGACCATGAGTGGTCACACTAGTTATGTATCATCTGTGGCTATATCCAGTGATTCAGAGTTCATCGTATCGGGAAGTGATGATAAGACGGTGAGACTATGGAACGTCAAGACAGGTACCTGTAAGACCATGAGTGGTCACACTAGTTATGTATTATCTTTGGCTATATCCAGTGATTCAGAGTTCATCGTATCGGCAAGTGATGATAAAACGGTGAGACTATGGGACGTCAAGACAGGTACCTGTAAGACCATGAGTGGTCACACTAGTTATGTATATGCTGTGGCTATATCCAGTGATTCAGAGTTCATCGTATCGGGAAGTGATGATGAGACGGTGAGACTATGGGACGTCAAGACAGGTACCTGTAAGACCATGAGTGGTCACACTAGTTATGTATCTGCTGTGGCTATATCCAGTGATTCAGAGTTCATCGTATCGGGAAGTGATGATGAGACGGTGAGACTATGGAACGTCAAGACAGGTACCTGTAAGACCATGAGTGGTCACACTAGTTATGTATATGCTGTGGCTATATCCAGTGATTCAGAGTTCATCGTATAGGGAAGTCATGATAAGACGGTGAGACTATGGGACGTCAAGACAGGTACCTGTAAGACCATGAGTGGTCACACTAGTTATGTATATGATGTGGCTATATCCAGTGATTCAGAGTTCATCGTATCGGGAAGTGATGATAAGACGGTGAGACTATGGAACGTCAAGACAGGTACCTGTAAGACCATGAGTGGTCACACTAGTTATGTATATGCTGTGGCTATATCCAGTGATTCAGAGTTCATCGTATCTGGAAGTCATGATAAGACGGTGAGACTATGGAACGTCAAGACAGGTACCTGTAAGACCATGAGTGGTCACACTAGTTATGTATCATCTGTGGCTATATCCAGTGATTCAGAGTTCATCGTATCGGGAAGTGCAGATTATACGATGAGACTATGGGACGTCAAGACAGGTACCTGCAAGACCATGAGTGGTCACACTAGTTATGTATATGCTGTGGCTATATCCAGTGATTCAGAGTTCATCGTATAGGGAAGTGATTATGAGACGGTGAGACTATGGAACGTCAAGACAGGTACCTGTAAGACCATGAGTGGTCACACTAGTTATGTATATGCTGTGGCTATATCCAGTGATTCAGAGTTCATCGTATCGGGAAGTGATGATAAGACGGTGAGACTATGGAACGTCAAGACAGGTACCTGTAAGACCATGAGTGGTCACACTAGTTATGTATCATCTGTGGCTATATCCAGTGATTCAGAGTTCATCGTATCGGGAAGTGATGATAAGACGGTGAGACTATGGAACGTCAAGACAGGTACCTGTAAGACCATGAGTGGTCACACTAGTTATGTATCATCTGTGGCTATATCCAGTGATTCAGAGTTCATCGTATCGGCAAGTGATGATAAGACGGTGAGACTATGGGACGTCAAGACAGGTACCTGTAAGACCATGAGTGGTCACACTAGTTATGTATATGCTGTGGCTATATCCAGTGATTCAGAGTTCATCGTATCGGGAAGTCATGATAAGACGGTGAGACTATGGGACGTCAAGACAGGTACCTGTAAGACCATGAGTGGTCACACTAGTTATGTATCATCTGTGGCTATATCCAGTGATTCAGAGTTCATCGTATCGGGAAGTGATGATAAAACGGTGAGACTATGGGACGTCAAGACAGGTACCTGTAAGACCATGAGTGGTCACACTAGTTATGTATCTGCTGTGGCTATATCCAGTGATTCAGAGTTCATCGTATCGGGAAGTGATGATGAGACGGTGAGACTATGGGACGTCAAGACAGGTACCTGTAAGACCATGAGTGGTCACACTAGTTATGTATCTGCTGTGGCTATATCCAGTGATTCAGAGTTCATCGTATCGGGAAGTGATGATAAGACGGTGAGACTATGGAACGTCAAGACAGGTACCTGTAAGACCATGAGTGGTCACACTAGTTATGTATATGCTGTGGCTATATCCAGTGATTCAGAGTTCATCGTATCGGGAAGTGATGATGAGACGGTGAGACTATGGAACGTCAAGACAGGTACCTGTAAGACCATGAGTGGTCACACTAGTTATGTATATGCTGTGGCTATATCCAGTGATTCAGAGTTCATCGTATCGGGAAGTGATGATGAGACGGTGAGACTATGGAACGTCAAGACAGGTACCTGTAAGACCATGAGTGGTCACACTAGTTATGTATATGCTGTGGCTATATCCAGTGATTCAGAGTTCATCGTATCGGGAAGTGCAGATTATACGATGAGACTATGGGACGTCAAGACAGGTACCTGCAAGACCATGAGTGGTCACACTAGTTATGTATATGCTGTGGCTATATCCAGTGATTCAGAGTTCATCGTATCGGGAAGTGATGATAAGACGGTGAGACTATGGGACGTCAAGACAGGTACCTGTAAGACCATGAGTGGTCACACTAGTTATGTATATGCTGTGGCTATATCCAGTGATTCAGAGTTCATCGTATCGGGAAGTCATGATAAGACGGTGAGACTATGGGACGTCAAGACAGGTACCTGCAAGACCATGAGTGGTCACACTAGTTATGTATATGCTGTGGCTATATCCAGTGATTCAGAGTTCATCGTATCGGGAAGTGATGATAAGACGGTGAGACTATGGAACGTCAAGACAGGTACCTGCAAGACCATGAGTGGTCACACTAGTTATGTATCATCTGTGGCTATATCCAGTGATTCAGAGTTCATCGTATCGGCAAGTGATGATGAGACGGTGAGACTATGGAACGTCAAGACAGGTACCTGTAAGACCATGAGTGGTCACACTAGTTATGTATATGCTGTGGCTATATCCAGTGATTCAGAGTTCATCGTATCGGGAAGTGATGATAAGACGGTGAGACTATGGAACGTCAAGACAGGTACCTGTAAGACCATGAGTGGTCACACTAGTTATGTATCATCTGTGGCTATATCCAGTGATTCAGAGTTCATCGTATCGGGAAGTGATGATAAGACGGTGAGACTATGGAACGTCAAGACAGGTACCTGCAAGACCATGAGTGGTCACACTAGTTATGTATCATCTGTGGCTATATCCAGTGATTCAGAGTTCATCGTATCGGCAAGTGATGATGAGACGGTGAGACTATGGAACGTCAAGACAGGTACCTGTAAGACCATGAGTGGTCACACTAGTTATGTATATGCTGTGGCTATATCCAGTGATTCAGAGTTCATCGTATCGGGAAGTGATGATGAGACGGTGAGACTATGGAACGTCAAGACAGGTACCTGTAAGACCATGAGTGGTCACACTAGTTATGTATATGCTGTGGCTATATCCAGTGATTCAGAGTTCATCGTATCGGGAAGTGCAGATTATACGATGAGACTATGGGACGTCAAGACAGGTACCTGCAAGACCATGAGTGGTCACACTAGTTATGTATATGCTGTGGCTATATCCAGTGATTCAGAGTTCATCGTATCTGGAAGTCATGATAAGACGGTGAGACTATGGAACGTCAAGACAGGTACCTGTAAGACCATGAGTGGTCACACTAGTTATGTATCATCTGTGGCTATATCCAGTGATTCAGAGTTCATCGTATCGGGAAGTGCAGATTATACGATGAGACTATGGGACGTCAAGACAGGTACCTGCAAGACCATGAGTGGTCACACTAGTTATGTATATGCTGTGGCTATATCCAGTGATTCAGAGTTCATCGTATAGGGAAGTGATGATGAGACGGTGAGACTATGGAACGTCAAGACAGGTACCTGTAAGACCATGAGTGGTCACACTAGTTATGTATATGCTGTGGCTATATCCAGTGATTCAGAGTTCATCGTATCGGGAAGTGATGATAAGACGGTGAGACTATGGAACGTCAAGACAGGTACCTGTAAGACCATGAGTGGTCACACTAGTTATGTATCATCTGTGGCTATATCCAGTGATTCAGAGTTCATCGTATCGGGAAGTGATGATAAGACGGTGAGACTATGGAACGTCAAGACAGGTACCTGTAAGACCATGAGTGGTCACACTAGTTATGTATCATCTGTGGCTATATCCAGTGATTCAGAGTTCATCGTATCGGCAAGTGATGATAAGACGGTGAGACTATGGGACGTCAAGACAGGTACCTGTAAGACCATGAGTGGTCACACTAGTTATGTATATGCTGTGGCTATATCCAGTGATTCAGAGTTCATCGTATCGGGAAGTCATGATAAGACGGTGAGACTATGGGACGTCAAGACAGGTACCTGTAAGACCATGAGTGGTCACACTAGTTATGTATCATCTGTGGCTATATCCAGTGATTCAGAGTTCATCGTATCGGGAAGTGATGATAAAACGGTGAGACTATGGGACGTCAAGACAGGTACCTGTAAGACCATGAGTGGTCACACTAGTTATGTATCTGCTGTGGCTATATCCAGTGATTCAGAGTTCATCGTATCGGGAAGTGATGATGAGACGGTGAGACTATGGGACGTCAAGACAGGTACCTGTAAGACCATGAGTGGTCACACTAGTTATGTATCTGCTGTGGCTATATCCAGTGATTCAGAGTTCATCGTATCGGGAAGTGATGATGAGACGGTGAGACTATGGAACGTCAAGACAGGTACCTGTAAGACCATGAGTTGTCAAACTAGTTCTGTTTATGCTGTGGCTATATCCAGTGATTCAGAGTTCATCGTATCGGGAAGTAATGATTAGACGATGAGACTATGGAACGTCAAGACAGGTACCTGTAAGACCATGAGTGGTCACACTAGTTATGTATATGCTGTGGCTATATCCAGTGATTCAGAGTTCATCGTATCGGGAAGTCATGATAAGACGGTGAGACTATGGGACGTCAAGACAGGTACCTGTAAGACCATGAGTGGTCACACTAGTTATGTATATGCTGTGGCTATATCCAGTGATTCAGAGTTCATCGTATCGGCAAGTGATGATAAGACGGTGAGACTATGGAACGTCAAGACAGGTACCTGTAAGACCATGAGTGGTCACACTAGTTATGTATATGCTGTGGCTATATCCAGTGATTCAGAGTTCATCGTATCGGGAAGTGATGATGAGACGGTGAGACTATGGGACGTCAAGACAGGTACCTGTAAGACCATGAGTGGTCACACTAGTTATGTATCTGCTGTGGCTATATCCAGTGATTCAGAGTTCATCGTATCGGGAAGTGATGATGAGACGGTGAGACTATGGAACGTCAAGACAGGTACCTGTAAGACCATGAGTGGTCACACTAGTTATGTATATGCTGTGGCTATATCCAGTGATTCAGAGTTCATCGTATCGGGAAGTGATGATGAGACGGTGAGACTATGGGACGTCAAGACAGGTACCTGTAAGACCATGAGTGGTCACACTAGTTATGTATCTGCTGTGGCTATATCCAGTGATTCAGAGTTCATCGTATCGGGAAGTGATGATGAGACGGTGAGACTATGGAACGTCAAGACAGGTACCTGTAAGACCATGAGTGGTCACACTAGTTATGTATCTGCTGTGGCTATATCCAGTGATTCAGAGTTCATCGTATCGGCAAGTGATGATAAGACGGTGAGACTATGGAACGTCAAGACAGGTACCTGTAAGACCATGAGTGGTCACACTAGTTATGTATCTGCTGTGGCTATATCCAGTGATTCAGAGTTCATCGTATCGGGAAGTGATGATGAGACGGTGAGACTATGGGACGTCAAGACAGGTACCTGTAAGACCATGAGTGGTCACACTAGTTATGTATCTGCTGTGGCTATATCCAGTGATTCAGAGTTCATCGTATCGGGAAGTCATGATAAGACGGTGAGACTATGGGACGTCAAGACAGGTACCTGTAAGACCATGAGTGGTCACACTAGTTATGTATATGCTGTGGCTATATCCAGTGATTCAGAGTTCATCGTATCGGGAAGTGCAGATTATACGATGAGACTATGGGACGTCAAGACAGGTACCTGCAAGACCATGAGTGGTCACACTAGTTATGTATATGCTGTGGCTATATCCAGTGATTCAGAGTTCATCGTATCGGGAAGTGATGATAAGACGGTGAGACTATGGAACGTCAAGACAGGTACCTGTAAGACCATGAGTGGTCACACTAGTTATGTATATGCTGTGGCTATATCCAGTGATTCAGAGTTCATCGTATCGGGAAGTGATGATGAGACGGTGAGACTATGGGACGTCAAGACAGGTACCTGTAAGACCATGAGTGGTCACACTAGTTATGTATATGCTGTGGCTATATCCAGTGATTCAGAGTTCATCGTATCGGGAAGTGATGATGAGACGGTGAGACTATGGAACGTCAAGACAGGTACCTGTAAGACCATGAGTGGTCACACTAGTTATGTATATGCTGTGGCTATATCCAGTGATTCAGAGTTCATCGTATCGGGAAGTGCAGATTATACGATGAGACTATGGGACGTCAAGACAGGTACCTGCAAGACCATGAGTGGTCACACTAGTTATGTATCATCTGTGGCTATATCCAGTGATTCAGAGTTCATCGTATCGGGAAGTCATGATAAGACGGTGAGACTATGGAACGTCAAGACAGGTACCTGCAAGACCATGAGTGGTCACACTAGTTATGTATCATCTGTGGCTATATCCAGTGATTCAGAGTTCATCGTATCGGGAAGTCATGATAAGACGGTGAGACTATGGGACGTCAAGACAGGTACCTGTAAGACCATGAGTGGTCACACTAGTTATGTATATGCTGTGGCTATATCCAGTGATTCAGAGTTCATCGTATCGGGAAGTCATGATAAGACGGTGAGACTATGGAACGTCAAGACAGGTACCTGCAAGACCATGAGTGGTCACACTAGTTATGTATATGCTGTGGCTATATCCAGTGATTCAGAGTTCATCGTATCGGGAAGTCATGATAAGACGGTGAGACTATGGGACGTCAAGACAGGTACCTGTAAGACCATGAGTGGTCACACTAGTTATGTATATGCTGTGGCTATATCCAGTGATTCAGAGTTCATCGTATCGGGAAGTCATGATAAGACGGTGAGACTATGGAACGTCAAGACAGGTACCTGTAAGACCATGAGTGGTCACACTAGTTATGTATATGCTGTGGCTATATCCAGTGATTCAGAGTTCATCGTATCGGGAAGTAATGATTAGACGATGAGACTATGGGACGTCAAGACAGGTACCTGTAAGACCATGAGTGGTCACACTAGTTATGTATATGCTGTGGCTATATCCAGTGATTCAGAGTTCATCGTATCGGGAAGTGATGATAAGACGGTGAGACTATGGAACGTCAAGACAGGTACCTGTAAGACCATGAGTGGTCACACTAGTTATGTATCTGCTGTGGCTATATCCAGTGATTCAGAGTTCATCGTATCGGGAAGTGATGATGAGACGGTGAGACTATGGAACGTCAAGACAGGTACCTGTAAGACCATGAGTGGTCACACTAGTTATGTATATGCTGTGGCTATATCCAGTGATTCAGAGTTCATCGTATCGGGAAGTGATGATGAGACGGTGAGACTATGGAACGTCAAGACAGGTACCTGTAAGACCATGAGTGGTCACACTAGTTATGTATATGCTGTGGCTATATCCAGTGATTCAGAGTTCATCGTATCGGGAAGTGCAGATTATACGATGAGACTATGGGACGTCAAGACAGGTACCTGTAAGACCATGAGTGGTCACACTAGTTATGTATCTGCTGTGGCTATATCCAGTGATTCAGAGTTCATCGTATCGGGAAGTGATGATGAGACGGTGAGACTATGGAACGTCAAGACAGGTACCTGTAAGACCATGAGTGGTCACACTAGTTATGTATATGCTGTGGCTATATCCAGTGATTCAGAGTTCATCGTATCGGGAAGTGATGATGAGACGGTGAGACTATGGGACGTCAAGACAGGTACCTGTAAGACCATGAGTGGTCACACTAGTTATGTATCTGCTGTGGCTATATCCAGTGATTCAGAGTTCATCGTATCGGGAAGTGCAGATTATACGATGAGACTATGGAACGTCAAGACAGGTACCTGCAAGACCATGAGTGGTCACACTAGTTATGTATATGCTGTGGCTATATCCAGTGATTCAGAGTTCATCGTATCGGGAAGTCATGATAAGACGGTGAGACTATGGGACGTCAAGACAGGTACCTGTAAGACCATGAGTGGTCACACTAGTTATGTATATGCTGTGGCTATATCCAGTGATTCAGAGTTCATCGTATCGGCAAGTGATGATAAAACGGTGAGACTATGGGACGTCAAGACAGGTACCTGTAAGACCATGAGTGGTCACACTAGTTATGTATATGCTGTGGCTATATCCAGTGATTCAGAGTTCATCGTATCGGCAAGTGATGATAAGACGGTGAGACTATGGAACGTCAAGACAGGTACCTGTAAGACCATGAGTGGTCACACTAGTTATGTATCATCTGTGGCTATATCCAGTGATTCAGAGTTCATCGTATCGGGAAGTGCAGATTATACGATGAGACTATGGGACGTCAAGACAGGTACCTGCAAGACCATGAGTGGTCACACTAGTTATGTATTATCTTTGGCTATATCCAGTGATTCAGAGTTCATCGTATCGGGAAGTGATGATGAGACGGTGAGACTATGGGACGTCAAGACAGGTACCTGTAAGACCATGAGTGGTCACACTAGTTATGTATATGCTGTGGCTATATCCAGTGATTCAGAGTTCATCGTATCGGCAAGTGATGATAAAACGGTGAGACTATGGGACGTCAAGACAGGTACCTGTAAGACCATGAGTGGTCACACTAGTTATGTATATGCTGTGGCTATATCCAGTGATTCAGAGTTCATCGTATCGGCAAGTGATGATAAGACGGTGAGACTATGGAACGTCAAGACAGGTACCTGTAAGACCATGAGTGGTCACACTAGTTATGTATATGCTGTGGCTATATCCAGTGATTCAGAGTTCATCGTATCGGGAAGTGATGATAAGACGGTGAGACTATGGAACGTCAAGACAGGTACCTGTAAGACCATGAGTGGTCACACTAGTTATGTATATGCTGTGGCTATATCCAGTGATTCAGAGTTCATCGTATCGGGAAGTGATGATGAGACGGTGAGACTATGGAACGTCAAGACAGGTACCTGTAAGACCATGAGTGGTCACACTAGTTATGTATATGCTGTGGCTATATCCAGTGATTCAGAGTTCATCGTATCGGGAAGTGCAGATTATACGATGAGACTATGGGACGTCAAGACAGGTACCTGCAAGACCATGAGTGGTCACACTAGTTATGTATATGCTGTGGCTATATCCAGTGATTCAGAGTTCATCGTATCTGGAAGTGATGATAAGACGGTGAGACTATGGAACGTCAAGACAGGTACCTGTAAGACCATGAGTGGTCACACTAGTTATGTATCATCTGTGGCTATATCCAGTGATTCAGAGTTCATCGTATCGGGAAGTATAGATGAGACGGTGAGACTATGGAACGTCAAGACAGGTACCTGTAAGACCATGAGTGGTCACACTAGTTATGTATCATCTGTGGCTATATCCAGTGATTCAGAGTTCATCGTATCGGGAAGTGATGATGAGACGGTGAGACTATGGAACGTCAAGACAGGTACCTGTAAGACCATGAGTGGTCACACTAGTTATGTATTATCTTTGGCTATATCCAGTGATTCAGAGTTCATCGTATCGGGAAGTGATGATGAGACGGTGAGACTATGGAACGTCAAGACAGGTACCTGTAAGACCATGAGTGGTCACACTAGTTATGTATATGCTGTGGCTATATCCAGTGATTCAGAGTTCATCGTATCGGGAAGTGATGATAAAACGGTGAGACTATGGGACGTCAAGACAGGTACCTGCAAGACCATGAGTGGTCACACTAGTTATGTATATGCTGTGGATATATCCAGTGATTCAGAGTTCATCGTATCGGGAAGTGATGATGAGACGGTGAGACTATGGAACGTCAAGACAGGTACCTGTAAGACCATGAGTGGTCACACTAGTTATGTATATGCTGTGGCTATATCCAGTGATTCAGAGTTCATCGTATCGGCAAGTGATGATAAGACAGTGAGACTATGGGACGTCAAGACAGGTACCTGTAAGACCATGAGTTGTCAAACTAGTTCTGTTTATGCTGTGGCTATATCCAGTGATTCAGAGTTCATCTTATCGGGAAGTTATGATTAGACGGTGAGACTATGGGACGTCAAGACAGGTACCTGTAAGACCATGAGTGGTCACACTAGTTATGTATATGCTGTGGCTATATCCAGTGATTCAGAGTTCATCGTATCGGGAAGTGATGATAAAACGGTGAGACTATGGGACGTCAAGACAGGTACCTGCAAGACCATGAGTGGTCACACTAGTTATGTATATGCTGTGGCTATATCCAGTGATTCAGAGTTCATCGTATCGGGAAGTGATGATGAGACGGTGAGACTATGGAACGTCAAGACAGGTACCTGTAAGACCATGAGTGGTCACACTAGTTATGTATATGCTGTGGCTATATCCAGTGATTCAGAGTTCATCGTATCGGCAAGTGATGATAAGACGGTGAGACTATGGAACGTCAAGACAGGTACCTGTAAGACCATGAGTGGTCACACTAGTTATGTATATGCTGTGGCTATATCCAGTGATTCAGAGTTCATCGTATCGGGAAGTGATGATGAGACGGTGAGACTATGGAACGTCAAGACAGGTACCTGTAAGACCATGAGTGGTCACACTAGTTATGTATTATCTTTGGCTATATCCAGTGATTCAGAGTTCATCGTATCGGGAAGTGATGATAAGACGGTGAGACTATGGAACGTCAAGACAGGTACCTGTAAGACCATGAGTGGTCACACTAGTTATGTATATGCTGTGGCTATATCCAGTGATTCAGAGTTCATCGTATCGGGAAGTGCAGATTATACGATGAGACTATGGGACGTCAAGACAGGTACATGCAAGACCATGAGTGGTCACACTAGTTATGTATCTGCTGTGGCTATATCCAGTGATTCAGAGTTCATCGTATCGGCAAGTGATGATGAGACGGTGAGACTATGGAACGTCAAGACAGGTACCTGTAAGACCATGAGTGGTCACACTAGTTATGTATATGCTGTGGCTATATCCAGTGATTCAGAGTTCATCGTATCGGCAAGTGATGATAAAACGGTGAGACTATGGAACGTCAAGACAGGTACCTGTAAGACCATGAGTGGTCACACTAGTTATGTATATGCTGTGGATATATCCAGTGATTCAGAGTTCATCGTATCGGGAAGTGATGATGAGACGGTGAGACTATGGAACGTCAAGACAGGTACCTGTAAGACCATGAGTGGTCACACTAGTTATGTATCTGCTGTGGCTATATCCAGTGATTCAGAGTTCATCGTATCGGGAAGTGCAGATTATACGATGAGACTATGGGACGTCAAGACAGGTACCTGCAAGACCATGAGTGGTCACACTAGTTATGTATATGCTGTGGCTATATCCAGTGATTCAGAGTTCATCGTATCGGGAAGTCATGATAAGACGGTGAGACTATGGGACGTCAAGACAGGTACCTGTAAGACCATGAGTGGTCACACTAGTTATGTATATGCTGTGGCTATATCCAGTGATTCAGAGTTCATCGTATCGGGAAGTCATGATAAGACGGTGAGACTATGGAACGTCAAGACAGGTACCTGTAAGACCATGAGTGGTCACACTAGTTATGTATCTGCTGTGGCTATATCCAGTGATTCAGAGTTCATCGTATCGGGAAGTGATGATAAGACGGTGAGACTATGGGACGTCAAGACAGGTACCTGTAAGACCATGAGTGGTCACACTAGTTATGTATATGCTGTGGCTATATCCAGTGATTCAGAGTTCATCGTATCGGGAAGTTATGATTAGACGGTGAGACTATGGAACGTCAAGACAGGTACCTGTAAGACCATGAGTGGTCACACTAGTTATGTATTATCTTTGGCTATATCCAGTGATTCAGAGTTCATCGTATCGGGAAGTGATGATAAGACGGTGAGACTATGGGACGTCAAGACAGGTACCTGTAAGACCATGAGTGGTCACACTAGTTATGTATCTGCTGTGGCTATATCCAGTGATTCAGAGTTCATCGTATCGGGAAGTGATGATAAGACGGTGAGACTATGGGACGTCAAGACAGGTACCTGTAAGACCATGAGTGGTCACACTAGTTATGTATATGCTGTGGCTATATCCAGTGATTCAGAGTTCATCGTATCGGGAAGTTATGATTAGACGGTGAGACTATGGGACGTCAAGACAGGTACCTGTAAGACCATGAGTGGTCACACTAGTTATGTATCATCTGTGGCTATATCCAGTGATTCAGAGTTCATCGTATCGGGAAGTGATGATAAGACGGTGAGACTATGGAACGTCAAGACAGGTACCTGTAAGACCATGAGTGGTCACACTAGTTATGTATCATCTGTGGCTATATCCAGTGATTCAGAGTTCATCGTATCGGGAAGTGATGATAAGACGGTGAGACTATGGAACGTCAAGACAGGTACCTGTAAGACCATGAGTGGTCACACTAGTTATGTATATGCTGTGGCTATATCCAGTGATTCAGAGTTCATCGTATCGGGAAGTGATGATGAGACGGTGAGACTATGGAACGTCAAGACAGGTACCTGTAAGACCATGAGTGGTCACACTAGTTATGTATATGCTGTGGCTATATCCAGTGATTCAGAGTTCATCGTATCGGGAAGTGATGATAAGACGGTGAGACTATGGAACGTCAAGACAGGTACCTGTAAGACCATGAGTGGTCACACTAGTTATGTATCTGCTGTGGCTATATCCAGTGATTCAAAGTTCATCGTATCGGGAAGTGATGATGAGACGGTGAGACTATGGAACGTCAAGACAGGTACCTGTAAGACCATGAGTGGTCACACTAGTTATGTATATGCTGTGGCTATATCCAGTGATTCAGAGTTCATCGTATCGGGAAGTGCAGATTATACGATGAGACTATGGGACGTCAAGACAGGTACCTGCAAGACCATGAGTGCGTCACACTAGTTATGTATCTGCTGTGGCTATATCCAGTGATTCAGAGTTCATCGTATCGGGAAGTGCAGATTATACGATGAGACTATGGGACGTCAAGACAGGTACCTGCAAGACCATGAGTGGTCACACTAGTTATGTATATGCTGTGGCTATATCCAGTGATTCAGAGTTCATCGTATCGGGAAGTCATGATAAGACGGTGAGACTATGGGACGTCAAGACAGGTACCTGTAAGACCATGAGTGGTCACACTAGTTATGTATATGCTGTGGCTATATCCAGTGATTCAGAGTTCATCGTATCGGGAAGTGCAGATTATACGATGAGACTATGGAACGTCAAGACAGGTACCTGCAAGACCATGAGTGGTCACACTAGTTATGTATATGCTGTGGCTATATCCAGTGATTCAGAGTTCATCGTATCGGGAAGTCATGATAAGACGGTGAGACTATGGAACGTCAAGACAGGTACCTGTAAGACCATGAGTGGTCACACTAGTTATGTATATGCTGTGGCTATATCCAGTGATTCAGAGTTCATCGTATCGGGAAGTGATGATGAGACGGTGAGACTATGGAACGTCAAGACAGGTACCTGTAAGACCATGAGTGGTCACACTAGTTATGTATATGCTGTGGCTATATCCAGTGATTCAGAGTTCATCGTATCGGGAAGTGATGATAAGACGGTGAGACTATGGAACGTCAAGACAGGTACCTGTAAGACCATGAGTGGTCACACTAGTTATGTATCTGCTGTGGCTATATCCAGTGATTCAAAGTTCATCGTATCGGCAAGTGATGATAAGACGGTGAGACTATGGGACGTCAAGACAGGTACCTGTAAGACCATGAGTGGTCACACTAGTTATGTATCATCTGTGGCTATATCCAGTGATTCAGAGTTCATCGTATCGGGAAGTGCAGATTATACGATGAGACTATGGGACGTCAAGACAGGTACCTGCAAGACCATGAGTGGTCACACTAGTTATGTATATGCTGTGGCTATATCCAGTGATTCAGAGTTCATCGTATAGGGAAGTGATGATGAGACGGTTAGACTATGGGACGTCAAGACAGGTACCTGTAAGACCATGAGTGGTCACACTAGTTATGTATCATCTGTGGCTATATCCAGTGATTCAGAGTTCATCGTATCGGGAAGTTATGATTAGACGGTGAGACTATGGAACGTCAAGACAGGTACCTGTAAGACCATGAGTGGTCACACTAGTTATGTATATGCTGTGGCTATATCCAGTGATTCAGAGTTCATCGTATCGGGAAGTGATGATAAGACGGTGAGACTATGGAACGTCAAGACAGGTACCTGTAAGACCATGAGTGGTCACACTAGTTATGTATATGCTGTGGCTATATCCAGTGATTCAGAGTTCATCGTATCGGGAAGTGATGATAAGACGGTGAGACTATGGAACGTCAAGACAGGTACCTGTAAGACCATGAGTGGTCACACTAGTTATGTATATGCTGTGGCTATATCCAGTGATTCAGAGTTCATCGTATCGGGAAGTGATGATGAGACGGTGAGACTATGGAACGTCAAGACAGGTACCTGTAAGACCATGAGTGGTCACACTAGTTATGTATATGCTGTGGCTATATCCAGTGATTCAGAGTTCATCGTATCGGGAAGTGATGATAAGACGGTGAGACTATGGAACGTCAAGACAGGTACCTGTAAGACCATGAGTGGTCACACTAGTTATGTATATGCTGTGGCTATATCCAGTGATTCAAAGTTCATCGTATCGGCAAGTGATGATAAGACGGTGAGACTATGGGACGTCAAGACAGGTACCTGTAAGACCATGAGTGGTCACACTAGTTATGTATCATCTGTGGCTATATCCAGTGATTCAGAGTTCATCGTATCGGCAAGTGATGATAAAACGGTGAGACTATGGGACGTCAAGACAGGTACCTGTAAGACCATGAGTGGTCACACTAGTTATGTATATGCTGTGGCTATATCCAGTGATTCAGAGTTCATCGTATCGGGAAGTGATGATAAGACGGTGAGACTATGGGACGTCAAGACAGGTACCTGTAAGACCATGAGTGGTCACACTAGTTATGTATATGCTGTGGCTATATCCAGTGATTCAGAGTTCATCGTATCGGGAAGTCATGATAAGACGGCGAGACTATGGAACGTCAAGACAGGTACCTGTAAGACCATGAGTGGTCACACTAGTTATGTATCATCTGTGGCTATATCAAGTGATTCAGAGTTCATCGTATCGGGAAGTTATGATTAGACGGTGAGACTATGGAACGTCAAGACAGGTACCTGTAAGACCATGAGTGGTCACACTAGTTATGTATCATCTGTGGCTATATCAAGTGATTCAGAGTTCATCGTATCGGGAAGTTATGATTAGACGGTGAGACTATGGAACGTCAAGACAGGTACCTGTAAGACCACGAGTGGTCACACTAGTTATGTATATGCTGTGGCTATATCCAGTGATTCAGAGTTCATCGTATCGGGAAGTGATGATAAGACGGTGAGACTATGGAACGTCAAGACAGGTACCTGTAAGACCATGAGTGGTCACACTAGTTATGTATCTGCTGTGGCTATATCCAGTGATTCAGAGTTCATCGTATCGGGAAGTGATGATAAGACGGTGAGACTATGGAACGTCAAGACAGGTACCTGTAAGACCATGAGTGGTCACACTAGTTATGTATATGCTGTGGCTATATCCAGTGATTCAGAGTTCATCGTATCGGCAAGTGATGATGAGACGGTGAGACTATGGGACGTCAAGACAGGTACCTGTAAGACCATGAGTGGTCACACTAGTTATGTATATGCTGTGGCTATATCCAGTGATTCAGAGTTCATCGTATCGGGAAGTCATGATAAGACGGTGAGACTATGGAACGTCAAGACAGGTACCTGTAAGACCATGAGTGGTCACACTAGTTATGTATATGCTGTGGCTATATCCAGTGATTCAGAGTTCATCGTATCGGGAAGTGATGATAAGACGGTGAGACTATGGAACGTCAAGACAGGTACCTGTAAGACCATGAGTGGTCACACTAGTTATGTATATGCTGTGGCTATATCCAGTGATTCAGAGTTCATCGTATCGGGAAGTGATGATAAGACGGTGAGACTATGGAACGTCAAGACAGGTACCTGTAAGACCATGAGTGGTCACACTAGTTATGTATCTACTGTGGCTATATCCAGTGATTCAGAGTTCATCGTATCGGCAAGTGATGATAAAACGGTGAGACTATGGGACGTCAAGACAGGTACCTGTAAGACCATGAGTGGTCACACTAGTTATGTATATGCTGTGGCTATATCCAGTGATTCAGAGTTCATCGTATCGGGAAGTGATGATAAGACGGTGAGACTATGGAACGTCAAGACAGGTACCTGTAAGACCATGAGTGGTCACACTAGTTATGTATCATCTGTGGCTATATCAAGTGATTCAGAGTTCATCGTATCGGGAAGTGATGATGAGACGGTGAGACTATGGAACGTCAAGACAGGTACCTGTAAGACCATGAGTGGTCACACTAGTTATGTATATGCTGTGGCTATATCCAGTGATTCAGAGTTCATCGTATCGGGAAGTGATGATAAGACGGTGAGACTATGGAACGTCAAGACAGGTACCTGTAAGACCATGAGTGGTCACACTAGTTATGTATCTGCTGTGGCTATATCCAGTGATTCAAAGTTCATCGTATCGGCAAGTGATGATAAGACGGTGAGACTATGGGACGTCAAGACAGGTACCTGTAAGACCATGAGTGGTCACACTAGTTATGTATCATCTGTGGCTATATCCAGTGATTCAGAGTTCATCGTATCGGGAAGTGCAGATTATACGATGAGACTATGGAACGTCAAGACAGGTACCTGCAAGACCATGAGTGGTCACACTAGTTATGTATATGCTGTGGCTATATCCAGTGATTCAGAGTTCATCGTATAGGGAAGTGATGATGAGACGGTTAGACTATGGGACGTCAAGACAGGTACCTGTAAGACCATGAGTGGTCACACTAGTTATGTATCATCTGTGGCTATATCCAGTGATTCAGAGTTCATCGTATCGGGAAGTGATGATGAGACGGTGAGACTATGGGACGTCAAGACAGGTACCTGTAAGACCATGAGTGGTCACACTAGTTATGTATATGCTGTGGCTATATCCAGTGATTCAGAGTTCATCGTATCGGGAAGTGATGATAAGACGGTGAGACTATGGAACGTCAAGACAGGTACCTGTAAGACCATGAGTGGTCACACTAGTTATGTATATGCTGTGGCTATATCCAGTGATTCAGAGTTCATCGTATCGGGAAGTGATGATAAGACGGTGAGACTATGGAACGTCAAGACAGGTACCTGTAAGACCATGAGTGGTCACACTAGTTATGTATCATCTGTGGCTATATCCAGTGATTCAGAGTTCATCGTATCGGGAAGTGATGATAAGACGGTGAGACTATGGAACGTCAAGACAGGTACCTGTAAGACCATGAGTGGTCACACTAGTTATGTATATGCTGTGGCTATATCCAGTGATTCAAAGTTCATCGTATCGGGAAGTGATGATAAGACGGTGAGACTATGGAACGTCAAGACAGGTACCTGTAAGACCATGAGTGGTCACACTAGTTATGTATATGCTGTGGCTATATCCAGTGATTCAGAGTTCATCGTATCGGGAAGTGATGATAAGACGGTGAGACTATGGAACGTCAAGACAGGTACCTGTAAGACCATGAGTGGTCACACTAGTTATGTATCATCTGTGGCTATATCCAGTGATTCAGAGTTCATCGTATCGGGAAGTTATGATTAGACGGTGAGACTATGGAACGTCAAGACAGGTACCTGTAAGACCATGAGTGGTCACACTAGTTATGTATATGCTGTGGCTATATCCAGTGATTCAGAGTTCATCGTATCGGGAAGTGATGATAAGACGGTGAGACTATGGGACGTCAAGACAGGTACCTGCAAGACCATGAGTGGTCACACTAGTTATGTATATGCTGTGGCTATATCCAGTGATTCAGAGTTCATCGTATAGGGAAGTGATGATGAGACGGTTAGACTATGGGACGTCAAGACAGGTACCTGTAAGACCATGAGTGGTCACACTAGTTATGTATCATCTGTGGCTATATCCAGTGATTCAGAGTTCATCGTATCGGGAAGTTATGATTAGACGGTGAGACTATGGAACGTCAAGACAGGTACCTGTAAGACCATGAGTGGTCACACTAGTTATGTATCATCTGTGGCTATATCCAGTGATTCAGAGTTCATCGTATCGGGAAGTTAAGATTAGACGGTGAGACTATGGGACGTCAAGACAGGTACCTGTAAGACCATGAGTGGTCACACAGATTGAGTATATGCTGTGGCTATATCCAGTGATTCAGAGTTCATCGTATCGGGAAGTGCAGATAATACGATGAGACTATGGGACGTCAAGACAGGTACCTGTAAGACCATGAGTGGTCACACTAGTCATGTATGATCTGTGGCTATATCCAGTGATTCAGAGTTCATCGTATCGGGAAGTGATGATGAGACGGTGAGACTATGGAACGTCAAGACAGGTACCTGTAAGACCATGAGTGGTCACACTAGTTATGTATCATCTGTGGCTATATCCAGTGATTCAGAGTTCATCGTATCGGCAAGTGATGATAAAACGGTGAGACTATGGGACGTCAAGACAGGTACCTGTAAGACCATGAGTGGTCACACTAGTTATGTATCTACTGTGGCTATATCCAGTGATTCAGAGTTCATCGTATCGGCAAGTGATGATAAAACGGTGAGACTATGGGACGTCAAGACAGGTACCTGTAAGACCATGAGTGGTCACACTAGTTATGTATATGCTGTGGCTATATCCAGTGATTCAGAGTTCATCGTATCGGGAAGTGATGATAAGACGGTGAGACTATGGAACGTCAAGACAGGTACCTGTAAGACCATGAGTGGTCACACTAGTTATGTATCTGCTGTGGCTATATCCAGTGATTCAGAGTTCATCGTATCGGGAAGTCATGATAAGACGGCGAGACTATGGAACGTCAAGACAGGTACCTGTAAGACCATGAGTGGTCACACTAGTTATGTATCATCTGTGGCTATATCAAGTGATTCAGAGTTCATCGTATCGGGAAGTTATGATTAGACGGTGAGACTATGGAACGTCAAGACAGGTACCTGTAAGACCACGAGTGGTCACACTAGTTATGTATCTGCTGTGGCTATATCCAGTGATTCAGAGTTCATCGTATCGGGAAGTCATGATAAGACGGTGAGACTATGGGACGTCAAGACAGGTACCTGTAAGACCACGAGTGGTCACACTAGTTATGTATCTGCTGTGGCTATATCCAGTGATTCAGAGTTCATCGTATCGGGAAGTCATGATAAGACGGTGAGACTATGGAACGTCAAGACAGGTACCTGTAAGACCATGAGTGGTCACACTAGTTATGTATATGCTGTGGATATATCCAGTGATTCAGAGTTCATCGTATCGGGAAGTGATGATGAGACGGTGAGACTATGGAACGTCAAGACAGGTACCTGTAAGACCATGAGTTGTCAAACTAGTTCTGTTTATGCTGTGGCTATATCCAGTAATTCAGAGTTCATCTTATCGGGAAGTAATGATTAGACGATGAGACTATGGGACGTCAAGACAGGTACCTGTAAGACCATGAGTGGTCACACTAGTTATGTATATGCTGTGGCTATATCCAGTGATTCAGAGTTCATCGTATCGGGAAGTGCAGATTATACGGTGAGACTATGGGACGTCAAGACAGGTAGCTGTAAGACCATGAGTGGTCACACTTATTCTGTATATGCTGTGGCTATATCCAGTGATTCAGAGTTCATCGTATCGGGAAGTTAAGATTATACGGTGAGACTATGGGACGTCAAGACAGGTACCTGTAAGACCATGAGTGGTCACACTAATGTTGTATATGCTGTGGCTATATCCAATGATTCAGAGTTCATCGTATCGGGAAGTTAAGATTATACGGTGAGACTATGGAACGTCAAGACAGGTACCTGTAAGACCATGAGTGGTCACACTAGTTATGTATATGCTGTGGCTATATCCAGTGATTCAGAGTTCATCGTATCGGGAAGTGATGATAAGACGGTGAGACTATGGAACGTCAAGACAGGTACCTGTAAGACCATGAGTGGTCACACTAGTTATGTATATGCTGTGGCTATATCCAGTGATTCAGAGTTCATCGTATCGGGAAGTGATGATAAGACGGTGAGACTATGGAACGTCAAGACAGGTACCTGTAAGACCATGAGTGGTCACACTAGTTATGTATATGCTGTGGCTATATCCAGTGATTCAGAGTTCATCGTATCGGGAAGTCATGATAAGACGGTGAGACTATGGAACGTCAAGACAGGTACCTGTAAGACCATGAGTGGTCACACTAGTTATGTATATGCTGTGGCTATATCCAGTGATTCAGAGTTCATCGTATCGGGAAGTGATGATAAGACGGTGAGACTATGGAACGTCAAGACAGGTACCTGTAAGACCATGAGTGGTCACACTAGTTATGTATATGCTGTGGCTATATCCAGTGATTCAGAGTTCATCGTATCGGGAAGTGATGATAAGACGGTGAGACTATGGAACGTCAAGACAGGTACCTGTAAGACCATGAGTGGTCACACAGATTCAGTATAAGCTGTGGCTATATCCAGTGATTCAGAGTTCATCGTATCGGGAAGTCATGATAAGACGGTGAGACTATGGGACGTCAAGACAGGTACCTGTAAGACCATGAGTGGTCACACTAGTTATGTATCATCTGTGGCTATATCCAGTGATTCAGAGTTCATCGTATCGGGAAGTGCAGATTAGACGGTGAGACTATGGGACGTCAAGACAGGTACCTGTAAGACCATGAGTGGTCACACTAGTTATGTATCTGCTGTGGCTATATCCAGTGATTCAGAGTTCATCGTATCGGGAAGTGATGATAAGACGGTGAGACTATGGGACGTCAAGACAGGTACCTGTAAGACCACGAGTGGTCACACTAGTTATGTATCATCTGTGGCTATATCCAGTGATTCAGAGTTCATCGTATCGGCAAGTGATGATAAGACAGTGAGACTATGGGACGTCAAGACAGGTACCTGTAAGACCATGAGTTGTCAAACTAGTTCTGTTTATGCTGTGGCTATATCCAGTGATTCAGAGTTCATCTTATCGGGAAGTAATGATTAGACGATGAGACTATGGGACGTCAAGACAGGTACCTGTAAGACCATGAGTGGTCACACTAGTTATGTATATGCTGTGGCTATATCCAGTGATTCAGAGTTCATCGTATCGGCAAGTGATGATAAAACGGTGAGACTATGGAACGTCAAGACAGGTACCTGTAAGACCATGAGTGGTCACACTAGTTATGTATATGCTGTGGCTATATCCAGTGATTCAGAGTTCATCGTATCGGGAAGTGATGATAAGACGGTGAGACTATGGAACGTCAAGACAGGTACCTGTAAGACCATGAGTTGTCAAACTAGTTCTGTTTATGCTGTGGCTATATCCAGTGATTCAGAGTTCATCGTATCGGGAAGTGCAGATTATACGGTGAGACTATGGGACGTCAAGACAGGTAGCTGTAAGACCATGAGTGGTCACACTAGTTATGTATATGCTGTGGCTATATCCAGTGATTCAGAGTTCATCGTATCGGGAAGTCATGATAAGACGGTGAGACTATGGGACGTCAAGACAGGTACCTGTAAGACCATGAGTGGTCACACTAGTTATGTATCATCTGTGGCTATATCCAGTGATTCAGAGTTCATCGTATCGGGAAGTCATGATAAGACGGTGAGACTATGGAACGTCAAGACAGGTACCTGTAAGACCATGAGTGGTCACACAGATTGACTATATGCTTTGGCTATATCCAGTGATTCAGAGTTCATCGTATCGGGAAGTTAAGATTAGACGGTGAGACTATGGGACGTCAAGACAGGTACCTGTAAGACCTTGAGTGGTCACACTAGTTATGTATATGCTGTGGCTATATCCAGTGATTCAGAGTTCATCGTATCGGGAAGTGCAGATTATACGGTGAGACTATGGGACGTCAAGACAGGTACCTGTAAGACCATGAGTGGTCACACTAGTTATGTATATGCTGTGGCTATATCCAGTGATTCAGAGTTCATCGTATCGGGAAGTGATGATGAGACGGTGAGACTATGGAACGTCAAGACAGGTACCTGTAAGACCACGAGTGGTCACACTAGTTATGTATCTGCTGTGGCTATATCCAGTGATTCAGAGTTCATCGTATCGGGAAGTCATGATAAGACGGTGAGACTATGGGACGTCAAGACAGGTACCTGTAAGACCATGAGTGGTCACACTAGTTATGTATATGCTGTGGCTATATCCAGTGATTCAGAGTTCATCTTATCGGGAAGTAATGATTAGACGATGAGACTATGGGACGTCAAGACAGGTACCTGTAAGACCATGAGTGGTCACACTAGTTATGTATATGCTGTGGCTATATCCAGTGATTCAGAGTTCATCGTATCGGGAAGTCATGATAAGACGGTGAGACTATGGAACGTCAAGACAGGTACCTGTAAGACCATGAGTGGTCACACTAGTTATGTATATGCTGTGGCTATATCCAGTGATTCAGAGTTCATCGTATCGGGGAGTTATGATTATACGGTGAGACTATGGGACGTCAAGACAGGTACCTGTAAGACCATGAGTGGTCACACTAGTTATGTATCATCTGTGGCTATATCCAGTGATTCAGAGTTCATCGTATCGGGAAGTGCAGATTATACGGTGAGACTATGGGACGTCAAGACAGGTAGCTGTAAGACCATGAGTGGTCACACTTATTCTGTATATGCTGTGGCTATATCCAGTGATTCAGAGTTCATCGTATCGGGAAGTTAAGATTATACGGTGAGACTATGGGACGTCAAGACAGGTACCTGTAAGACCATGAGTGGTCACACTAATGTTGTATATGCTGTGGCTATATCCAATGATTCAGAGTTCATCGTATCGGGAAGTTAAGATTATACGGTGAGACTATGGAACGTCAAGACAGGTACCTGTAAGACCATGAGTGGTCACACAGATTGACTATATGCTTTGGCTATATCCAGTGATTCAGAGTTCATCGTATCGGGAAGTTAAGATTAGACGGTGAGACTATGGGACGTCAAGACAGGTACCTGTAAGACCTTGAGTGGTAACACTAGTTATGTATCATCTGCTGCTATATCAAGTGATTCAGAGTTCATCGTATCGGGAGGTTATGATTAGACGGTGAGACTATGGGACGTCAAGACAGGTACCTGTAAGACCATGAGTGGTCACACTAGTTATGTATATGCTGTGGCTATATCCAGTGATTCAGAGTTCATCGTATCGGGAAGTGATGATGAGACGGTGAGACTATGGAACGTCAAGACAGGTACCTGTAAGACCATGAGTGGTCACACTAGTTATGTATATGCTGTGGCTATATCCAGTGATTCAGAGTTCATCGTATCGGGAAGTGCAGATTATACGATGAGACTATGGGACGTCAAGACAGGTACCTGTAAGACCATGAGTGGTCACACAGATTCAGTATAAGCTGTGGCTATATCCAGTGATTCAGAGTTCATCGTATCGGGAAGTGCAGATTAGACGGTGAGACTATGGGACGTCAAGACAGGTACCTGTAAGACCATGAGTGGTCACACTAGTTATGTATCATCTGTGGCTATATCCAGTGATTCAGAGTTCATCGTATCGGGAAGTGATGATGAGACGGTGAGACTATGGAACGTCAAGACAGGTACCTGTAAGACCACGAGTGGTCACACTAGTTATGTATCTGCTGTGGCTATATCCAGTGATTCAGAGTTCATCGTATCGGGAAGTCATGATAAGACGGTGAGACTATGGGACGTCAAGACAGGTACCTGTAAGACCATGAGTGGTCACACTAGTTATGTATATGCTGTGGCTATATCCAGTGATTCAGAGTTCATCTTATCGGGAAGTGATGATAAGACGGTGAGACTATGGAACGTCAAGACAGGTACCTGTAAGACCATGAGTGGTCACACAGATTGACTATATGCTTTGGCTATATCCAGTGATTCAGAGTTCATCGTATCGGGAAGTTAAGATTAGACGGTGAGACTATGGGACGTCAAGACAGGTACCTGTAAGACCTTGAGTGGTCACACTAGTTATGTATATGCTGTGGCTATATCCAGTGATTCAGAGTTCATCGTATCGGGAAGTGCAGATTATACGGTGAGACTATGGGACGTCAAGACAGGTACCTGTAAGACCATGAGTGGTCACACTAGTTATGTATATGCTGTGGCTATATCCAGTGATTCAGAGTTCATCTTATCGGGAAGTGATGATAAGACGGTGAGACTATGGAACGTCAAGACAGGTACCTGTAAGACCATGAGTGGTCACACAGATTGACTATATGCTTTGGCTATATCCAGTGATTCAGAGTTCATCGTATCGGGAAGTTAAGATTAGACGGTGAGACTATGGGACGTCAAGACAGGTACCTGTAAGACCTTGAGTGGTCACACTAGTTATGTATATGCTGTGGCTATATCCAGTGATTCAGAGTTCATCGTATCGGGAAGTGCAGATTATACGGTGAGACTATGGGACGTCAAGACAGGTACCTGTAAGACCATGAGTGGTCACACAGATTCAGTATAAGCTGTGGCTATATCCAGTGATTCAGAGTTCATCGTATCGGGAAGTGCAGATTAGACGGTGAGACTATGGGACGTCAAGACAGGTACCTGTAAGACCATGAGTGGTCACACTTATTCTGTATATGCTGTGGCTATATCCAGTGATTCAGAGTTCATCGTATCGGGAAGTTAAGATTATACGGTGAGACTATGGGACGTCAAGACAGGTACCTGTAAGACCATGAGTGGTCACACAGATTCAGTATAAGCTGTGGCTATATCCAGTGATTCAGAGTTCATCGTATCGGGAAGTGCAGATTAGACGGTGAGACTATGGGACGTCAAGACAGGTACCTGTAAGACCATGAGTGGTCACACTAGTTATGTATCATCTGTGGCTATATCCAGTGATTCAGAGTTCATCGTATCGGGAAGTGATGATGAGACGGTGAGACTATGGAACGTCAAGACAGGTACCTGTAAGACCACGAGTGGTCACACTAGTTATGTATCTGCTGTGGCTATATCCAGTGATTCAGAGTTCATCGTATCGGGAAGTCATGATAAGACGGTGAGACTATGGGACGTCAAGACAGGTACCTGTAAGACCATGAGTGGTCACACTAGTTATGTATATGCTGTGGCTATATCCAGTGATTCAGAGTTCATCTTATCGGGAAGTGATGATAAGACGGTGAGACTATGGAACGTCAAGACAGGTACCTGTAAGACCATGAGTGGTCACACAGATTGACTATATGCTTTGGCTATATCCAGTGATTCAGAGTTCATCGTATCGGGAAGTTAAGATTAGACGGTGAGACTATGGGACGTCAAGACAGGTACCTGTAAGACCTTGAGTGGTCACACTAGTTATGTATATGCTGTGGCTATATCCAGTGATTCAGAGTTCATCGTATCGGGAAGTGCAGATTATACGGTGAGACTATGGGACGTCAAGACAGGTACCTGTAAGACCATGAGTGGTCACACAGATTCAGTATAAGCTGTGGCTATATCCAGTGATTCAGAGTTCATCGTATCGGGAAGTGCAGATTAGACGGTGAGACTATGGGACGTCAAGACAGGTACCTGTAAGACCATGAGTGGTCACACTTATTCTGTATATGCTGTGGCTATATCCAGTGATTCAGAGTTCATCGTATCGGGAAGTTAAGATTATACGGTGAGACTATGGGACGTCAAGACAGGTACCTGTAAGACCATGAGTGGTCACACTAATGTTGTATATGCTGTGGCTATATCCAATGATTCAGAGTTCATCGTATCGGGAAGTTAAGATTATACGGTGAGACTATGGAACGTCAAGACAGGTACCTGTAAGACCATGAGTGGTCACACTAATGTTGTATATGCTTTGGCTATATCCAGTGATTCAGAGTTCATCGTATCGGGAAGTTAAGATTAGACGGTGAGACTATGGGACGTCAAGACAGGTACCTGTAAGACCTTGAGTGGTAACACTAGTTATGTATCATCTGCTGCTATATCAAGTGATTCAGAGTTCATCGTATCGGGAGGTTATGATTAGACGGTGAGACTATGGGACGTCAAGACAGGTACCTGTAAGACCATGAGTGGTCACACTAATGTTGTATATGCTGTGACTATATCCAGTGATTCAGAGTTCATCGTATCGGGAAGTGCAGATTAGACGGTGAGACTATGGGACGTCAAGACAGGTACCTGTAAGACCATGAGTGGTCACACTAATGTTGTATATGCTGTGGCTATATCCAGTGATTCAGAGTTCATCGTATCGGGAAGTGCAGATTATACGGTGAGACTATGGGACGTCAAGACAGGTACCTGTAAGACCATGAGTGGTCACACAGATTCAGTATAAGCTGTGGCTATATCCAGTGATTCAGAGTTCATCGTATCGGGAAGTGCAGATTAGACGGTGAGACTATGGGACGTCAAGACAGGTACCTGTAAGACCATGAGTGGTCACACTAGTTATGTATCATCTGTGGCTATATCCAGTGATTCAGAGTTCATCGTATCGGGAAGTGATGATGAGACGGTGAGACTATGGAACGTCAAGACAGGTACCTGTAAGACCACGAGTGGTCACACTAGTTATGTATCATCTGTGGCTATATCCAGTGATTCAGAGTTCATCGTATCGGGAAGTAATGATTATACGGTGAGACTATGGGACGTCAAGACAGGTACCTGTAAGACCATGAGTGGTCACACTAGTTATGTATCATCTGTGGCTATATCCAGTGATTCAGAGTTCATCGTATCGGGAAGTGCAGATTAGACGGTGAGACTATGGGACGTCAAGACAGGTACCTGTAAGACCATGAGTGGTCACACTAGTTATGTATCATCTGTGGCTATATCCAGTGATTCAGAGTTCATCGTATCGGGAAGTGCAGATTAGACGGTGAGACTATGGGACGTCAAGACAGGTACCTGTAAGACCATGAGTGGTCACACTAATGTTGTATATGCTGTGGCTATATCCAGTGATTCAGAGTTCATCGTATCGGGAAGTGCAGATTATACGGTGAGACTATGGGACGTCAAGACAGGTACCTGTAAGACCATGAGTGGTCACACAGATTCAGTATAAGCTGTGGCTATATCCAGTGATTCAGAGTTCATCGTATCGGGAAGTGCAGATTAGACGGTGAGACTATGGGACGTCAAGACAGGTACCTGTAAGACCATGAGTGGTCACACTAGTTATGTATCATCTGTGGCTATATCCAGTGATTCAGAGTTCATCGTATCGGGAAGTGATGATGAGACGGTGAGACTATGGAACGTCAAGACAGGTACCTGTAAGACCACGAGTGGTCACACTAGTTATGTATCATCTGTGGCTATATCCAGTGATTCAGAGTTCATCGTATCGGGAAGTAATGATTATACGGTGAGACTATGGGACGTCAAGACAGGTACCTGTAAGACCATGAGTGGTCACACTAGTTATGTATCATCTGTGGCTATATCCAGTGATTCAGAGTTCATCGTATCGGGAAGTTAAGATTATACGGTGAGACTATGGGACGTCAAGACAGGTACCTGTAAGACCATGAGTGGTCACACAGATTGACTATATGCTTTGGCTATATCCTGTGATTCAGAGTTCATCGTATCGGGAAGTTATGATTATACGGTGAGACTATGGGACGTCAAGACAGGTACCTGTAAGACCATGAGTGGTCACACAGATTGAGTATATGCTGTGGCTATATCCAGTGATTCAGAGTTCATCGTATCGGGAAGTGCAGATTATACGGTGAGACTATGGGACGTCAAGACAGGTACCTGTAAGACCATGAGTGGTCACACTAGTTATGTATCATCTGTGGCTATATCCAGTGATTCAGAGTTCATCGTATCGGGAAGTGATGATGAGACGGTGAGACTATGGAACGTCAAGACAGGTACCTGTAAGACCACGAGTGGTCACACTAGTTATGTATCATCTGTGGCTATATCCAGTGATTCAGAGTTCATCGTATCGGGAAGTAATGATTATACGGTGAGACTATGGGACGTCAAGACAGGTACCTGTAAGACCATGAGTGGTCACACTAGTTATGTATCATCTGTGGCTATATCCAGTGATTCAGAGTTCATCGTATCGGGAAGTTAAGATTATACGGTGAGACTATGGGACGTCAAGACAGGTACCTGTAAGACCATGAGTGGTCACACAGATTGACTATATGCTTTGGCTATATCCAGTGATTCAGAGTTCATCGTATCGGGAAGTTAAGATTATACGGTGAGACTATGGGACGTCAAGACAGGTACCTGTAAGACCATGAGTGGTCACACAGATTGACTATATGCTTTGGCTATATCCAGTGATTCAGAGTTCATCGTATCGGGAAGTGATGATAAGACGGTGAGACTATGGAACGTCAAGACAGGTACCTGTAAGACCATGAGTGGTCACACTAGTTATGTATCATCTGTGGCTATATCCAGTGATTCAGAGTTCATCGTATCGGGAAGTGCAGATTATACGGTGAGACTATGGGACGTCAAGACAGGTACCTGTAAGACCATGAGTGGTCACACTAGTTATGTATATGCTGTGGCTATATCCAGTGATTCAGAGTTCATCGTATCGGGAAGTCATGATAAGACGGTGAGACTATGGGACGTCAAGACAGGTACCTGTAAGACCATGACTGGTCACAGACATTATGTATCATCTGTGGCTATATCCAGTGATTCAGAGTTCATCGTATCGGGAAGTCATGATAAGACGGTGAGACTATGGGACGTCAAGACAGGACCTGTAAGACCATGAGTGGTCACACAGATTCAGTATAAGCTGTGGCTATATCCAGTGATTCAGAGTTCATCGTATCGGGAAGTGCAGATTAGACGGTGAGACTATGGGACGTCAAGACAGGTACCTGTAAGACCATGAGTGGTCACACTAGTTATGTATCATCTGTGGCTATATCCAGTGATTCAGAGTTCATCGTATCGGGAAGTGCAGATTAGACGGTGAGACTATGGGACGTCAAGACAGGTACCTGTAAGACCATGAGTGGTCACACTAATGTTGTATATGCTGTGGCTATATCCAGTGATTCAGAGTTCATCGTATCGGGAAGTGCAGATTAGACGGTGAGACTATGGGACGTCAAGACAGGTACCTGTAAGACCATGAGTGGTCACACTAGTTATGTATATGCTGTGGCTATATCCAGTGATTCAGAGTTCATCGTATCGGGAAGTGATGATAAGACGGTGAGACTATGGGACGTCAAGACAGGTACCTGTAAGACCATGAGTGGTCACACTAATGTTGTATATGCTGTGGCTATATCCAGTGATTCAGAGTTCATCGTATCGGGAAGTAATGATAAGACGGTGAGACTATGGGACGTCAAGACAGGTACCTGTAAGACCATGACTGGTCACACTAGTTATGTATCATCTGTGGCTATATCCAGTGATTCAGAGTTCATCGTATCGGGAGGTTATGATTAGACGGTGAGACTATGGGACGTCAAGACAGGTACCTGTAAGACCATGAGTGGTCACACTAATGTTGTATATGCTGTGACTATATCCAGTGATTCAGAGTTCATCGTATCGGGAAGTGCAGATTAGACGGTGAGACTATGGGACGTCAAGACAGGTACCTGTAAGACCATGAGTGGTCACACTAATGTTGTATATGCTGTGGCTATATCCAGTGATTCAGAGTTCATCGTATCGGCAAGTGATGATAAGACGGTGAGACTATGGAACGTCAAGACAGGTACCTGTAAGACCATGAGTGGTCACACTAGTTATGTATATGCTGTGGCTATATCCAGTGATTCAGAGTTCATCGTATCGGGAAGTGATGATAAGACGGTGAGACTATGGAACGTCAAGACAGGTACCTGTAAGACCATGAGTGGTCACACAGATTGACTATATGCTTTGGCTATATCCAGTGATTCAGAGTTCATCGTATCGGGAAGTTAAGATTAGACGGTGAGACTATGGGACGTCAAGACAGGTACCTGTAAGACCATGAGTGGTCACACTAGTTATGTATCATCTGCTGCTATATCAAGTGATTCAGAGTTCATCGTATCGGGAGGTTATGATTAGACGGTGAGACTATGGGACGTCAAGACAGGTACCTGTAAGACCATGAGTGGTCACACTAATGTTGTATATGCTGTGGCTATATCCAGTGATTCAGAGTTCATCGTATCGGGAAGTTATGATAATACGGTGAGACTATGGGACGTCAAGACAGGTACCTGTAAGACCATGAGTGGTCACACTAATTCTGTATATGCTGTGGCTATATCCAGTGATTCAGAGTTCATCGTATCGGGAAGTGCAGATTAGACGGTGAGACTATGGGACGTCAAGACAGGTACCTGTAAGACCATGAGTGGTCACACTAATGTTGTATATGCTGTGGCTATATCCAGTGATTCAGAGTTCATCGTATCGGGGAGTTATGATAATACGGTGAGACTATGGGACGTCAAGACAGGTACCTGTAAGACCATGAGTGGTCACACTAATGTTGTATATGCTGTGGCTATATCCAGTGATTCAGAGTTCATCGTATCGGGAAGTGCAGATTATACGGTGAGACTATGGGACGTCAAGACAGGTACCTGTAAGACCATGAGTGGTCACACTAATGTTGTATATGCTGTGGCTATATCCAATGATTCAGAGTTCATCGTATCGGGAAGTTAAGATTATACGGTGAGACTATGGGACGTCAAGACAGGTACCTGTAAGACCATGAGTGGTCACACTAGTTATGTATCATCTGTGGCTATATCCAGTTATTCAGAGTTCATCGTATCGGGAAGTGCAGATTATACGGTGAGACTATGGGACGTCAAGACAGGTAGCTGTAAGACCATGAGTGGTCACACTTATTCTGTATATGCTGTGGCTATATCCAGTGATTCAGAGTTCATCGTATCGGGAAGTTATGATAATACGGTGAGACTATGGGACGTCAAGACAGGTACCTGTAAGACCATGAGTGGTCACACTAATGTTGTATATGCTGTGGCTATATCCAGTGATTCAGAGTTCATCGTATCGGGAAGTGCAGATTATACGGTGAGACTATGGGACGTCAAGACAGGTACCTGTAAGACCATGAGTGGTCACACTAGTTATGTATCATCTGTGGCTATATCCAGTGATTCAGAGTTCATCGTATCGGGAAGTGCAGATTATACGGTGAGACTATGGGACGTCAAGACAGGTACCTGTAAGACCATGAGTGGTCACACAGATTCAGTATAAGCTGTGGCTATATCCAGTGATTCAGAGTTCATCGTATCGGGAAGTGCAGATTATACGGTGAGACTATGGGACGTCAAGACAGGTACCTGTAAGACCATGAGTGGTCACACTAGTTATGTATCATCTGTGGCTATATCCAGTGATTCAGAGTTCATCGTATCGGGAAGTCATGATAAGACGGTGAGACTATGGGACGTCAAGACAGGACCTGTAAGACCATGAGTGGTCACACAGATTCAGTATAAGCTGTGGCTATATCCAGTGATTCAGAGTTCATCGTATCGGGAAGTGCAGATTAGACGGTGAGACTATGGGACGTCAAGACAGGTACCTGTAAGACCATGAGTGGTCACACTAGTTATGTATCATCTGTGGCTATATCCAGTGATTCAGAGTTCATCGTATCGGGAAGTGCAGATTAGACGGTGAGACTATGGGACGTCAAGACAGGTACCTGTAAGACCATGAGTGGTCACACTAATGTTGTATATGCTGTGGCTATATCCAGTGATTCAGAGTTCATCGTATCGGGAAGTGCAGATTAGACGGTGAGACTATGGGACGTCAAGACAGGTACCTGTAAGACCATGAGTGGTCACACTAGTTATGTATATGCTGTGGCTATATCCAGTGATTCAGAGTTCATCGTATCGGGAAGTGATGATAAGACGGTGAGACTATGGGACGTCAAGACAGGTACCTGTAAGACCATGAGTGGTCACACTAATGTTGTATATGCTGTGGCTATATCCAGTGATTCAGAGTTCATCGTATCGGGAAGTAATGATAAGACGGTGAGACTATGGGACGTCAAGACAGGTACCTGTAAGACCATGACTGGTCACACTAGTTATGTATCATCTGTGGCTATATCCAGTGATTCAGAGTTCATCGTATCGGGAGGTTATGATTAGACGGTGAGACTATGGGACGTCAAGACAGGTACCTGTAAGACCATGAGTGGTCACACTAATGTTGTATATGCTGTGACTATATCCAGTGATTCAGAGTTCATCGTATCGGGAAGTGCAGATTAGACGGTGAGACTATGGGACGTCAAGACAGGTACCTGTAAGACCATGAGTGGTCACACTAATGTTGTATATGCTGTGGCTATATCCAGTGATTCAGAGTTCATCGTATCGGCAAGTGATGATAAGACGGTGAGACTATGGAACGTCAAGACAGGTACCTGTAAGACCATGAGTGGTCACACTAGTTATGTATATGCTGTGGCTATATCCAGTGATTCAGAGTTCATCGTATCGGGAAGTGATGATAAGACGGTGAGACTATGGAACGTCAAGACAGGTACCTGTAAGACCATGAGTGGTCACACAGATTGACTATATGCTTTGGCTATATCCAGTGATTCAGAGTTCATCGTATCGGGAAGTTAAGATTAGACGGTGAGACTATGGGACGTCAAGACAGGTACCTGTAAGACCATGAGTGGTCACACTAGTTATGTATCATCTGCTGCTATATCAAGTGATTCAGAGTTCATCGTATCGGGAGGTTATGATTAGACGGTGAGACTATGGGACGTCAAGACAGGTACCTGTAAGACCATGAGTGGTCACACTAATGTTGTATATGCTGTGGCTATATCCAGTGATTCAGAGTTCATCGTATCGGGAAGTTATGATAATACGGTGAGACTATGGGACGTCAAGACAGGTACCTGTAAGACCATGAGTGGTCACACTAATTCTGTATATGCTGTGGCTATATCCAGTGATTCAGAGTTCATCGTATCGGGAAGTGCAGATTAGACGGTGAGACTATGGGACGTCAAGACAGGTACCTGTAAGACCATGAGTGGTCACACTAATGTTGTATATGCTGTGGCTATATCCAGTGATTCAGAGTTCATCGTATCGGGGAGTTATGATAATACGGTGAGACTATGGGACGTCAAGACAGGTACCTGTAAGACCATGAGTGGTCACACTAATGTTGTATATGCTGTGGCTATATCCAGTGATTCAGAGTTCATCGTATCGGGAAGTGCAGATTATACGGTGAGACTATGGGACGTCAAGACAGGTACCTGTAAGACCATGAGTGGTCACACTAATGTTGTATATGCTGTGGCTATATCCAATGATTCAGAGTTCATCGTATCGGGAAGTTAAGATTATACGGTGAGACTATGGGACGTCAAGACAGGTACCTGTAAGACCATGAGTGGTCACACTAGTTATGTATCATCTGTGGCTATATCCAGTTATTCAGAGTTCATCGTATCGGGAAGTGCAGATTATACGGTGAGACTATGGGACGTCAAGACAGGTAGCTGTAAGACCATGAGTGGTCACACTTATTCTGTATATGCTGTGGCTATATCCAGTGATTCAGAGTTCATCGTATCGGGAAGTTATGATAATACGGTGAGACTATGGGACGTCAAGACAGGTACCTGTAAGACCATGAGTGGTCACACTAATGTTGTATATGCTGTGGCTATATCCAGTGATTCAGAGTTCATCGTATCGGGAAGTGCAGATTATACGGTGAGACTATGGGACGTCAAGACAGGTACCTGTAAGACCATGAGTGGTCACACTAGTTATGTATCATCTGTGGCTATATCCAGTGATTCAGAGTTCATCGTATCGGGAAGTGCAGATTATACGGTGAGACTATGGGACGTCAAGACAGGTACCTGTAAGACCATGAGTGGTCACACAGATTCAGTATAAGCTGTGGCTATATCCAGTGATTCAGAGTTCATCGTATCGGGAAGTGCAGATTATACGGTGAGACTATGGGACGTCAAGACAGGTACCTGTAAGACCATGAGTGGTCACACTAGTTATGTATCATCTGTGGCTATATCCAGTGATTCAGAGTTCATCGTATCGGGAAGTGCAGATTAGACGGTGAGACTATGGGACGTCAAGACAGGTACCTGTAAGACCATGAGTGGTCACACTAATGTTGTATATGCTGTGACTATATCCAGTGATTCAGAGTTCATCGTATCGGGAAGTGCAGATTATACGGTGAGACTATGGGACGTCAAGACAGGTACCTGTAAGACCATGAGTGGTCACACTAGTTATGTATCATCTGTGGCTATATCCAGTGATTCAGAGTTCATCGTATCGGGAAGTGCAGATTATACGGTGAGACTATGGGACGTCAAGACAGGTACCTGTAAGACCATGAGTGGTCACACAGATTCAGTATAAGCTGTGGCTATATCCAGTGATTCAGAGTTCATCGTATCGGGAAGTGCAGATTAGACGGTGAGACTATGGGACGTCAAGACAGGTACCTGTAAGACCATGAGTGGTCACACTAATGTTGTATATGCTGTGGCTATATCCAGTGATTCAGAGTTCATCGTATCGGGAAGTAATGATAAGACGGTGAGACTATGGGACGTCAAGACAGGTACCTGTAAGACCATGAGTGGTCACACTAGTTATGTATCATCTGTGGCTATATCCAGTGATTCAGAGTTCATCGTATCGGGAAGTGCAGATTATACGGTGAGACTATGGGACGTCAAGACAGGTAGCTGTAAGACCATGAGTGGTCACACTTATTCTGTATATGCTGTGGCTATATCCAGTGATTCAGAGTTCATCGTATCGGGAAGTTATGATAATACGGTGAGACTATGGGACGTCAAGACAAGTACCTGTAAGACCATGAGTGGTCACACTAATGTTGTATATGCTGTGGCTATATCCAGTGATTCAGAGTTCATCGTATCGGGAAGTGCAGATTATACGGTGAGACTATGGGACGTCAAGACAGGTACCTGTAAGACCATGAGTGGTCACACTAGTTATGTATCATCTGTGGCTATATCCAGTGATTCAGAGTTCATCGTATCGGGAAGTGCAGATTAGACGGTGAGACTATGGGACGTCAAGACAGGTACCTGTAAGACCATGAGTGGTCACACTAATGTTGTATATGCTGTGGCTATATCCAGTGATTCAGAGTTCATCGTATCGGGAAGTGCAGATTAGACGGTGAGACTATGGGACGTCAAGACAGGTACCTGTAAGACCATGAGTGGTCACACTAGTTATGTATATGCTGTGGCTATATCCAGTGATTCAGAGTTCATCGTATCGGGAAGTGATGATAAGACGGTGAGACTATGGAACGTCAAGACAGGTACCTGTAAGACCATGAGTGGTCACACAGATTGACTATATGCTTTGGCTATATCCAGTGATTCAGAGTTCATCGTATCGGGAAGTTAAGATTAGACGGTGAGACTATGGGACGTCAAGACAGGTACCTGTAAGACCTTGAGTGGTAACACTAGTTATGTATCATCTGCTGCTATATCAAGTGATTCAGAGTTCATCGTATCGGGAGGTTATGATTAGACGGTGAGACTATGGGACGTCAAGACAGGTACCTGTAAGACCATGAGTGGTCACACTAATGTTGTATATGCTGTGACTATATCCAGTGATTCAGAGTTCATCGTATCGGGAAGTGCAGATTAGACGGTGAGACTATGGGACGTCAAGACAGGTACCTGTAAGACCATGAGTGGTCACACTAATGTTGTATATGCTGTGGCTATATCCAGTGATTCAGAGTTCATCGTATCGGGAAGTAATGATAATACGGTGAGACTATGGGACGTCAAGACAGGTACCTGTAAGACCATGAGTGGTCACACTAGTTATGTATATGCTGTGGCTATATCCAGTGATTCAGAGTTCATCGTATCGGGAAGTCATGATAAGACGGTGAGACTATGGGACGTCAAGACAGGTACCTGTAAGACCATGAGTGGTCACACTAGTTATGTATATGCTGTGGCTATATCCAGTGATTCAGAGTTCATCGTATCGGGAAGTTAAGATTAGACGGTGAGACTATGGGACGTCAAGACAGGTACCTGTAAGACCTTGAGTGGTAACACTAGTTATGTATCATCTGCTGCTATATCAAGTGATTCAGAGTTCATCGTATCGGGAGGTTATGATTAGACGGTGAGACTATGGGACGTCAAGACAGGTACCTGTAAGACCATGAGTGGTCACACTAATGTTGTATATGCTGTGACTATATCCAGTGATTCAGAGTTCATCGTATCGGGGAGTTATGATAATACGGTGAGACTATGGGACGTCAAGACAGGTACCTGTAAGACCATGAGTGGTCACACTAATGTTGTATATGCTGTGGCTATATCCAGTGATTCAGAGTTCATCGTATCGGGGAGTTATGATAATACGGTGAGACTATGGGACGTCAAGACAGGTACCTGTAAGACCATGAGTGGTCACACTAATGTTGTATATGCTGTGGCTATATCCAGTGATTCAGAGTTCATCGTATCGGGAAGTGCAGATTATACGGTGAGACTATGGGACGTCAAGACAGGTACCTGTAAGACCATGAGTGGTCACACTAATGTTGTATATGCTGTGGCTATATCCAATGATTCAGAGTTCATCGTATCGGGAAGTTAAGATTATACGGTGAGACTATGGGACGTCAAGACAGGTACCTGTAAGACCATGAGTGGTCACACTAGTTATGTATCATCTGTGGCTATATCCAGTGATTCAGAGTTCATCGTATCGGGAAGTGCAGATTATACGGTGAGACTATGGGACGTCAAGACAGGTACCTGTAAGACCATGAGTGGTCACACAGATTCAGTATAAGCTGTGGCTATATCCAGTGATTCAGAGTTCATCGTATCGGGAAGTTAAGATTATACGGTGAGACTATGGGACGTCAAGACAGGTACCTGTAAGACCATGAGTGGTCACACTAATGTTGTATATGCTGTGGCTATATCCAGTGATTCAGAGTTCATCGTATCGGGAAGTGCAGATTAGACGGTGAGACTATGGGACGTCAAGACAGGTAACTGTAAGACCATGAGTGGTCACACTAATGTTGTATATGCTGTGGCTATATCCAGTGATTCAGAGTTCATCGTATCGGGGAGTTATGATAAGACGGTGAGACTATGGGACGTCAAGACAGGTACCTGTAAGACCATGAGTGGTCACACTAGTTATGTATCATCTGTGGCTATATCCAGTGATTCAGAGTTCATCGTATCGGGAAGTATAGATTATACGGTGAGACTATGGGACGTCAAGACAGGTACCTGTAAGACCATGAGTGGTCACACTAATGTTGTATATGCTGTGGCTATATCCAGTGATTCAGAGTTCATCGTATCGGGAAGTAATGATAAGACGGTGAGACTATGGGACGTCAAGACAGGTACCTGTAAGACCATGAGTGGTCACACTAGTTATGTATCATCTGTGGCTATATCCAGTGATTCAGAGTTCATCGTATCGGGAAGTGCAGATTATACGGTGAGACTATGGGACGTCAAGACAGGTAGCTGTAAGACCATGAGTGGTCACACTAGTTATGTATCATCTGTGGCTATATCCAGTGATTCAGAGTTCATCGTATCGGGAAGTGCAGATTATACGGTGAGACTATGGGACGTCAAGACAGGTACCTGTAAGACCATGAGTGGTCACACTAATGTTGTATATGCTGTGGCTATATCCAGTGATTCAGAGTTCATCGTATCGGGGAGTTATGATAATACGGTGAGACTATGGGACGTCAAGACAGGTACCTGTAAGACCATGAGTGGTCACACTAATGTTGTATATGCTGTGGCTATATCCAGTGATTCAGAGTTCATCGTATCGGGAAGTGCAGATTATACGGTGAGACTATGGGACGTCAAGACAGGTACCTGTAAGACCATGAGTGGTCACACTAATGTTGTATATGCTGTGGCTATATCCAATGATTCAGAGTTCATCGTATCGGGAAGTTAAGATTATACGGTGAGACTATGGGACGTCAAGACAGGTACCTGTAAGACCATGAGTGGTCACACTAGTTATGTATCATCTGTGGCTATATCCAGTTATTCAGAGTTCATCGTATCGGGAAGTGCAGATTATACGGTGAGACTATGGGACGTCAAGACAGGTAGCTGTAAGACCATGAGTGGTCACACTTATTCTGTATATGCTGTGGCTATATCCAGTGATTCAGAGTTCATCGTATCGGGAAGTTATGATAATACGGTGAGACTATGGGACGTCAAGACAGGTACCTGTAAGACCATGAGTGGTCACACTAATGTTGTATATGCTGTGGCTATATCCAGTGATTCAGAGTTCATCGTATCGGGAAGTGCAGATTATACGGTGAGACTATGGGACGTCAAGACAGGTACCTGTAAGACCATGAGTGGTCACACTAGTTATGTATCATCTGTGGCTATATCCAGTGATTCAGAGTTCATCGTATCGGGAAGTGCAGATTATACGGTGAGACTATGGGACGTCAAGACAGGTACCTGTAAGACCATGAGTGGTCACACAGATTCAGTATAAGCTGTGGCTATATCCAGTGATTCAGAGTTCATCGTATCGGGAAGTGCAGATTATACGGTGAGACTATGGGACGTCAAGACAGGTACCTGTAAGACCATGAGTGGTCACACTAGTTATGTATCATCTGTGGCTATATCCAGTGATTCAGAGTTCATCGTATCGGGAAGTGCAGATTAGACGGTGAGACTATGGGACGTCAAGACAGGTACCTGTAAGACCATGAGTGGTCACACTAATGTTGTATATGCTGTGACTATATCCAGTGATTCAGAGTTCATCGTATCGGGAAGTGCAGATTATACGGTGAGACTATGGGACGTCAAGACAGGTACCTGTAAGACCATGAGTGGTCACACTAGTTATGTATCATCTGTGGCTATATCCAGTGATTCAGAGTTCATCGTATCGGGAAGTGCAGATTATACGGTGAGACTATGGGACGTCAAGACAGGTACCTGTAAGACCATGAGTGGTCACACAGATTCAGTATAAGCTGTGGCTATATCCAGTGATTCAGAGTTCATCGTATCGGGAAGTGCAGATTAGACGGTGAGACTATGGGACGTCAAGACAGGTACCTGTAAGACCATGAGTGGTCACACTAATGTTGTATATGCTGTGGCTATATCCAGTGATTCAGAGTTCATCGTATCGGGAAGTAATGATAAGACGGTGAGACTATGGGACGTCAAGACAGGTACCTGTAAGACCATGAGTGGTCACACTAGTTATGTATCATCTGTGGCTATATCCAGTGATTCAGAGTTCATCGTATCGGGAAGTGCAGATTATACGGTGAGACTATGGGACGTCAAGACAGGTACCTGTAAGACCATGAGTGGTCACACTTATTCTGTATATGCTGTGGCTATATCCAGTGATTCAGAGTTCATCGTATCGGGAAGTTATGATAATACGGTGAGACTATGGGACGTCAAGACAAGTACCTGTAAGACCATGAGTGGTCACACTAATGTTGTATATGCTGTGGCTATATCCAGTGATTCAGAGTTCATCGTATCGGGAAGTGCAGATTATACGGTGAGACTATGGGACGTCAAGACAGGTACCTGTAAGACCATGAGTGGTCACACTAGTTATGTATCATCTGTGGCTATATCCAGTGATTCAGAGTTCATCGTATCGGGAAGTGCAGATTAGACGGTGAGACTATGGGACGTCAAGACAGGTACCTGTAAGACCATGAGTGGTCACACTAATGTTGTATATGCTGTGGCTATATCCAGTGATTCAGAGTTCATCGTATCGGGAAGTGCAGATTAGACGGTGAGACTATGGGACGTCAAGACAGGTACCTGTAAGACCATGAGTGGTCACACTAGTTATGTATATGCTGTGGCTATATCCAGTGATTCAGAGTTCATCGTATCGGGAAGTGATGATAAGACGGTGAGACTATGGAACGTCAAGACAGGTACCTGTAAGACCATGAGTGGTCACACAGATTGACTATATGCTTTGGCTATATCCAGTGATTCAGAGTTCATCGTATCGGGAAGTTAAGATTAGACGGTGAGACTATGGGACGTCAAGACAGGTACCTGTAAGACCTTGAGTGGTAACACTAGTTATGTATCATCTGCTGCTATATCAAGTGATTCAGAGTTCATCGTATCGGGAGGTTATGATTAGACGGTGAGACTATGGGACGTCAAGACAGGTACCTGTAAGACCATGAGTGGTCACACTAATGTTGTATATGCTGTGACTATATCCAGTGATTCAGAGTTCATCGTATCGGGAAGTGCAGATTAGACGGTGAGACTATGGGACGTCAAGACAGGTACCTGTAAGACCATGAGTGGTCACACTAATGTTGTATATGCTGTGGCTATATCCAGTGATTCAGAGTTCATCGTATCGGGAAGTAATGATAATACGGTGAGACTATGGGACGTCAAGACAGGTACCTGTAAGACCATGAGTGGTCACACTAGTTATGTATATGCTGTGGCTATATCCAGTGATTCAGAGTTCATCGTATCGGGAAGTCATGATAAGACGGTGAGACTATGGGACGTCAAGACAGGTACCTGTAAGACCATGAGTGGTCACACTAGTTATGTATATGCTGTGGCTATATCCAGTGATTCAGAGTTCATCGTATCGGGAAGTTAAGATTAGACGGTGAGACTATGGGACGTCAAGACAGGTACCTGTAAGACCTTGAGTGGTAACACTAGTTATGTATCATCTGCTGCTATATCAAGTGATTCAGAGTTCATCGTATCGGGAGGTTATGATTAGACGGTGAGACTATGGGACGTCAAGACAGGTACCTGTAAGACCATGAGTGGTCACACTAATGTTGTATATGCTGTGACTATATCCAGTGATTCAGAGTTCATCGTATCGGGGAGTTATGATAATACGGTGAGACTATGGGACGTCAAGACAGGTACCTGTAAGACCATGAGTGGTCACACTAATGTTGTATATGCTGTGGCTATATCCAGTGATTCAGAGTTCATCGTATCGGGGAGTTATGATAATACGGTGAGACTATGGGACGTCAAGACAGGTACCTGTAAGACCATGAGTGGTCACACTAATGTTGTATATGCTGTGGCTATATCCAGTGATTCAGAGTTCATCGTATCGGGAAGTGCAGATTATACGGTGAGACTATGGGACGTCAAGACAGGTACCTGTAAGACCATGAGTGGTCACACTAATGTTGTATATGCTGTGGCTATATCCAATGATTCAGAGTTCATCGTATCGGGAAGTTAAGATTATACGGTGAGACTATGGGACGTCAAGACAGGTACCTGTAAGACCATGAGTGGTCACACTAGTTATGTATCATCTGTGGCTATATCCAGTGATTCAGAGTTCATCGTATCGGGAAGTGCAGATTATACGGTGAGACTATGGGACGTCAAGACAGGTACCTGTAAGACCATGAGTGGTCACACAGATTCAGTATAAGCTGTGGCTATATCCAGTGATTCAGAGTTCATCGTATCGGGAAGTTAAGATTATACGGTGAGACTATGGGACGTCAAGACAGGTACCTGTAAGACCATGAGTGGTCACACTAATGTTGTATATGCTGTGGCTATATCCAGTGATTCAGAGTTCATCGTATCGGGAAGTGCAGATTAGACGGTGAGACTATGGGACGTCAAGACAGGTAACTGTAAGACCATGAGTGGTCACACTAATGTTGTATATGCTGTGGCTATATCCAGTGATTCAGAGTTCATCGTATCGGGGAGTTATGATAAGACGGTGAGACTATGGGACGTCAAGACAGGTACCTGTAAGACCATGAGTGGTCACACTAGTTATGTATCATCTGTGGCTATATCCAGTGATTCAGAGTTCATCGTATCGGGAAGTATAGATTATACGGTGAGACTATGGGACGTCAAGACAGGTACCTGTAAGACCATGAGTGGTCACACTAATGTTGTATATGCTGTGGCTATATCCAGTGATTCAGAGTTCATCGTATCGGGAAGTAATGATAAGACGGTGAGACTATGGGACGTCAAGACAGGTACCTGTAAGACCATGAGTGGTCACACTAGTTATGTATCATCTGTGGCTATATCCAGTGATTCAGAGTTCATCGTATCGGGAAGTGCAGATTATACGGTGAGACTATGGGACGTCAAGACAGGTAGCTGAAAGACCATGAGTGGTCACACTAGTTATGTATATGCTGTGGCTATATCCAGTGATTCAGAGTTCATCGTATCGGGAAGTGATGATAAGACGGTGAGACTATGGAACGTCAAGACAGGTACCTGTAAGACCATGAGTGGTCACACTAGTTATGTATCATCTGTGGCTATATCCAGTGATTCAGAGTTCATCGTATCGGGAAGTGCAGATTATACGGTGAGACTATGGGACGTCAAGACAGGTACCTGTAAGACCATGAGTGGTCACACTAGTTATGTATATGCTGTGGCTATATCCAGTGATTCAGAGTTCATCGTATCGGGAAGTGATGATGAGACGGTGAGACTATGGGACGTCAAGACAGGTACCTGTAAGACCACGAGTGGTCACACTAGTTATGTATCATCTGTGGCTATATCCAGTGATTCAGAGTTCATCGTATCGGGAAGTGATGATGAGACGGTGAGACTATGGGACGTCAAGACAGGTACCTGTAAGACCACGAGTGGTCACACTAGTTATGTATCTGCTGTGGCTATATCCAGTGATTCAGAGTTCATCGTATCGGGAAGTCATGATAAGACGGTGAGACTATGGAACGTCAAGACAGGTACCTGTAAGACCATGAGTGGTCACACAGATTGAGTATATGCTGTGGCTTAGTCAAGTAATTCAGAGTTCATCGTATCGGGAAGTAGAGATAATACGGTGAGACTATGTGACGTCAAGACAGGTACCTGTAAGACCATGAGTGGTCACACTAGTTATGTATCATCTGTGGCTTTATCCAGTGATTCAGAGTTCATCGTATCGGGAAGTGGAGATTATACGGTGAGACTATGGGACGTCAAGACAGGTACCTGTAAGACCATGAGTGGTCACAAAGATTATGTATATGCTGTGGCTATATCCAGTGATTCAGAGTTCATCGTATCGGGAAGTGGAGATTATACGATGAGACTATGGGACGTCAAGACAGGTACCTGTAAGACCATGATTGTTCACACACATTATGTATCATCTGTGGCTATATCCAGTGATTCAGAGTTCATCGTATCGGGAAGTTGAGATTGTACGGTGAGACTATGGGACGTCAAGACAGGTACCTGTAAGACCATGAGTGGTCACACTAGTTATGTATCATCTGTGGCTATATCCAGTGATTCAGAGTTCATCGTATCGGGAAGTCATGATAAGACGGTGAGACTATGGAACGTCAAGACAGGTACCTGTAAGACCATGAGTGGTCACAGACATTATGTATCATCTGTGGCTATATCCAGTGATTCAGAGTTCATCGTATCGGGAAGTGCAGATTATACGGTGAGACTATGGGACGTCAAGACAGGTACCTGTAAGACCATGAGTGGTCACACTAATGTTGTATATGCTGTGGCTATATCCAATGATTCAGAGTTCATCGTATCGGGAAGTTAAGATTATACGGTGAGACTATGGGACGTCAAGACAGGTACCTGTAAGACCATGAGTGGTCACACTAATGTTGTATATGCTGTGGCTATATCCAGTGATTCAGAGTTCATCGTATCGGGAAGTAATGATAAGACGGTGAGACTATGGGACGTCAAGACAGGTACTTGTAAGACCATGAGTGGTCACACTAGTTATGTATCATCTGCTGCTATATCCAGTGATTCAGAGTTCATCGTATCGGGAAGTAGAGATAATACGGTGAGACTATGGGACGTCAAGACAGGTACTTGTAAGACCATGAGTGGTCACACAGATTGAGTATATGCTGTGGCTATATCCAGTGATTCAGAGTTCATCGTATCGGGAAGTAGAGATAATACGGTGAGACTATGGGACGTCAAGACAGGTACCTGTAAGACCATGAGTGGTCACACAGATTGAGTATATGCTGTGGCTATATCCAATGATTCAGAGTTCATCGTATCGGGAAGTTAAGATTATACGGTGAGACTATGGGACGTCAAGACAGGTACCTGTAAGACCATGAGTGGTCACACTAATGTTGTATATGCTGTGGCTATATCCAGTGATTCAGAGTTCATCGTATCGGGAAGTGGAGATAATACGGTGAGACTATGGGACGTCAAGACAGGTACCTGTAAGACCATGAGTGGTCACACTAGTTATGTATCATCTGCTGCTATATCCAGTGATTCAGAGATCATCGTATCGGGAAGTGGAGATAATACGATGAGACTATGGGACGTCAAGACAGGTACTTGTAAGACCATGAGTGGTCACACTAGTTCTGTATGATCTGTGGCTATATCCAGTGATTCAGAGTTCATCGTATCGGGAAGTGGAGATAATACGGTGAGACTATGTGACGTCAAGACAGGTACCTGTAAGACCATGAGTGGTCACACGCATTAGGTATCATCTGCTGCTATATCCAGTGATTCAGAGTTCATCGTATCGGGAAGTAGAGATAATACGGTGAGACTATGGGACGTCAAGACAGGTACCTGTAAGACCATGAGTGGTCACAAAGATTATGTATATGCTGTGGCTATATCCAGTGATTCAGAGTTCATCGTATCGGGAAGTGGAGATAATACGGTGAGACTATGGGACGTCAAGACAGGTACCTGTAAGACCATGAGTTGTCACACAGATTGAGTATATGCTGTGGCTATATCCAGTGATTCAGAGTTCATCGTATCGGGAAGTGGAGATAATACGGTGAGACTATGGGACGTCAAGACAGGTACCTGTAAGACCATGAGTGGTCACACTAGTTCTGTATGATCTGTTGCTATATCCAGTGATTCAGAGTTCATCGTATCGGGAAGTTGAGATTGTACGGTGAGACTATGGGACGTCAAGACAGGTACCTGTAAGACCATGAGTGGTCACACTATTTCTGTATGATCTGTGGCTATATCCAGTTATTCAGAGTTCATCGTATCGGGAAGTGCAGATAAGACGGTGAGACTATGGGACGTCAAGACAGGTACCTGTAAGACCATGAGTGGTCACACGAGTTCAGTATGATCTGTGGCCATATCCAGTGATTCAGAGTTCATCGTATCGGGAAGTTGAGATAATACGGTGAGACTATGGGACGTCAAGACAGGTACCTGTAAGACCATGAGTGGTCACACTATTTCTGTATGATCTGTGGCTATATCCAGTGATTCAGAGTTCATCGTATCGGGAAGTGGAGATAATACGATGAGACTATGGGACGTCAAGACAGGTACCTGTAAGACCATGAGTGGTCACACTAGTTATGTATCATCTGTGGCTTTATCCAGTGATTCAGAGTTCATCGTATCGGGAAGTGGAGATAATACGGTGAGACTATGTGACGTCAAGACAGGTACCTGTAAGACCATGAGTGGTCACACAGATTGAGTATATGCTGTGGCTATATCCAGTGATTCAGAGTTCATCGTATCGGGAAGTGGAGATAATACGATGAGACTATGGGACGTCAAGACAGGTACCTGTAAGACCATGAGTGGTCACACAGATTGAGTATATGCTGTGGCTATATCCAGTGATTCAGAGTTCATCGTATCGGGAAGTGGAGATAATACGGTGAGACTATGGGACGTCAAGACAGGTACCTGTAAGACCATGAGTGGTCACACTAGTTATGTATCATCTGTGGCTTTATCCAGTGATTCAGAGTTCATCGTATCGGGAAGTGGAGATAATACGATGAGACTATGGGACGTCAAGACAGGTACTTGTAAGACCATGAGTGGTCACACTAGCCATGTATGATCTGTGGCTATATCCAGTGATTCAGAGATCATCGTATCGGGAAGTGGAGATTCTACGGTGAGACTATGGAACGTCAAGACAGGTACCTGTAAGACCATGAGTGGTCACACAGATTGAGTATATGCTTTGGCTATATCCAGTGATTCAGAGTTCATCGTATCGGGAAGTCATGATTGTACGGTGAGACTATGGGACGTCAAGACAGGTACCTGTAAGACCATGAGTGGTCACACTATTTCTGTATGATCTGTGGCTATATCCAGTTATTCAGAGTTCATCGTATCGGGAAGTGCAGATAATACGGTGAGACTATGGGACGTCAAGACAGGTACCTGTAAGACCATGAGTGGTCACACTAGTTATGTATCATCTGTGGCCATATCCAGTGATTCAGAGTTCATCGTATCGGGAAGTTGAGATTGTACGGTGAGACTATGGGACGTCAAGACAGGTACCTGTAAGACCATGAGTGGTCACACTAGTTCTGTATGATCTGTTGCTATATCCAGTGATTCAGAGTTCATCGTATCGGGAAGTTGAGATTGTACGGTGAGACTATGGGACGTCAAGACAGGTACCTGTAAGACCATGAGTGGTCACACAGATTGAGTATATGCTGTGGCTATATCCAATGATTCAGAGTTCATCGTATCGGGAAGTTAAGATTATACGGTGAGACTATGGGACGTCAAGACAGGTACCTGTAAGACCATGAGTGGTCACACTAATGTTGTATATGCTGTGGCTATATCCAGTGATTCAGAGTTCATCGTATCGGGAAGTAATGATAAGACGGTGAGACTATGGGACGTCAAGACAGGTACTTGTAAGACCATGAGTGGTCACACTAGTTATGTATGATCTGTGGCTATATCCAGTTATTCAGAGATCATCGTATCGGGAAGTGCAGATTCTACGGTGAGACTATGGGACGTCAAGACAGGTACCTGTAAGACCATGAGTGGTCACACTAGTCATGTATGATCTGTGGCTATATCCAGTGATTCAGAGTTCATCGTATCGGGAAGTCATGATTGTACGGTGAGACTATGGGACGTCAAGACAGGTACCTGTAAGACCATGAGTGGTCACACTAGCCATGTATGATCTGTGGCTATATCCAGTGATTCAGAGATCATCGTATCGGGAAGTGCAGATAAGATGGTGAGACTATGGGACGTCAAGACAGGTACCAGTAAGACCATGAGTGGTCACACTAGTTCTGTATGATCTGTTGCTATATCCAGTGATTCAGAGTTCATCGTATCGGGAAGTTGAGATTGTACGGTGAGACTATGGGACGTCAAGACAGGTACCTGTAAGACCATGAGTGGTCACACTATTTCTGTATGATCTGTGGCTATATCCAGTTATTCAGAGTTCATCGTATCGGGAAGTGCAGATAAGACGGTGAGACTATGGGACGTCAAGACAGGTACCTGTAAGACCATGAGTGGTCACACTAGTTCTGTATGATCTGTTGCTATATCCAGTGATTCAGAGTTCATCGTATCGGGAAGTTGAGATTGTACGGTGAGACTATGGGACGTCAAGACAGGTACCTGTAAGACCATGAGTGGTCACACTATTTCTGTATGATCTGTTGCTATATCCAGTGATTCAGAGTTCATCGTATCGGGAAGTTGAGATTGTAAGGTGAGACTATGGGACGTCAAGACAGGTACCAGTAAGACCATGAGTGGTCACACTAGTTCTGTATGATCTGTTGCTATATCCAGTGATTCAGAGTTCATCGTATCGGGAAGTTGAGATTGTACGGTGAGACTATGGGACGTCAAGACAGGTACCTGTAAGACCATGAGTGGTCACACTATTTCTGTATGATCTGTGGCTATATCCAGTTATTCAGAGTTCATCGTATCGGGAAGTGCAGATAAGACGGTGAGACTATGGGACGTCAAGACAGGTACCAGTAAGACCATGAGTGGTCACACTAGTCATGTATGATCTGTGGCTATATCCAGTGATTCAGAGTTCATCGTATCGGGAAGTCATGATTGTACGGTGAGACTATGGGACGTCAAGACAGGTACCTGTAAGACCATGAGTGGTCACACTAGTTATGTATCATCTGTGGCCATATCCAGTGATTCAGAGTTCATCGTATCGGGAAGTTGAGATTGTACGGTGAGACTATGGGACGTCAAGACAGGTACCAGTAAGACCATGAGTGGTCACACTATTTCTGTATGATCTGTGGCTATATCCAGTTATTCAGAGTTCATCGTATCGGGAAGTGCAGATAAGACGGTGAGACTATGGGACGTCAAGACAGGTACCAGTAAGACCATGAGTGGTCACACGAGTTCAGTATGATCTGTGGCCATATCCAGTGATTCAGAGTTCATCGTATCGGGAAGTTGAGATTGTACGGTGAGACTATGGGACGTCAAGACAGGTACCTGTAAGACCATGAGTGGTCACACTAGTCATGTATGATCTGTGGCTATATCCAGTGATTCAGAGTTCATCGTATCGGGAAGTCATGATTGTACGGTGAGACTATGGGACGTCAAGACAGGTACCTGTAAGACCATGAGTGGTCACACTAGCCATGTATGATCTGTGGCTATATCCAGTGATTCAGAGTTCATCGTATCGGGAAGTGCAGATAAAACGGTGAGACTATGGGACGTCAAGACAGGTACCTGTAAGACCATGAGTGGTCACACTAGCCATGTATGATCTGTGGCTATATCCAGTTATTCAGAGATCATCGTATCGGGAAGTGCAGATTCTACGGTGAGACTATGGGACGTCAAGACAGGTACCTGTAAGACCATGAGTGGTCACACTAGTCATGTATGATCTGTGGCTATATCCAGTGATTCAGAGTTCATCGTATCGGGAAGTCATGATTGTACGGTGAGACTATGGGACGTCAAGACAGGTACCTGTAAGACCATGAGTGGTCACACTAGCCATGTATGATCTGTGGCTATATCCAGTGATTCAGAGATCATCGTATCGGGAAGTGGAGATTCTACGGTGAGACTATGGAACGTCAAGACAGGTACCTGTAAGACCATGAGTGGTCACACAGATTGAGTATATGCTTTGGCTATATCCAGTGATTCAGAGTTCATCGTATCGGGAAGTCATGATTGTACGGTGAGACTATGGGACGTCAAGACAGGTACCTGTAAGACCATGAGTGGTCACACTATTTCTGTATGATCTGTGGCTATATCCAGTTATTCAGAGTTCATCGTATCGGGAAGTGCAGATAATACGGTGAGACTATGGGACGTCAAGACAGGTACCTGTAAGACCATGAGTGGTCACACTAGTTCTGTATGATCTGTTGCTATATCCAGTGATTCAGAGTTCATCGTATCGGGAAGTTGAGATTGTACGGTGAGACTATGGGACGTCAAGACAGGTACCTGTAAGACCATGAGTGGTCACACTATTTCTGTATGATCTGTGGCTATATCCAGTTATTCAGAGTTCATCGTATCGGGAAGTGCAGATAAGACGGTGAGACTATGGGACGTCAAGACAGGTACCTGTAAGACCATGAGTGGTCACACTAGCCATGTATGATCTGTGGCTATATCCAGTGATTCAGAGTTCATCGTATCGGGAAGTGCAGATAAAACGGTGAGACTATGGGACGTCAAGACAGGTACCTGTAAGACCATGAGTGGTCACACTATTTCTGTATGATCTGTGGCTATATCCAGTTATTCAGAGTTCATCGTATCGGGAAGTGCAGATAATACGGTGAGACTATGGGACGTCAAGACAGGTACCTGTAAGACCATGAGTGGTCACACTAGTTCTGTATGATCTGTTGCTATATCCAGTGATTCAGAGTTCATCGTATCGGGAAGTTGAGATTGTACGGTGAGACTATGGGACGTCAAGACAGGTACCTGTAAGACCATGAGTGGTCACACAGATTGAGTATAAGCTGTGGCTATATCCAGTTATTCAGAGTTCATCGTATCGGGAAGTGCAGATAAGACGGTGAGACTATGGGACGTCAAGACAGGTACCTGTAAGACCATGAGTGGTCACACGAGTTCAGTATGATCTGTGGCTATATCCAGTGATTCAGAGTTCATCGTATCGGGAAGTGCAGATAAAACGGTGAGACTATGGGACGTCAAGACAGGTACCTGTAAGACCATGAGTGGTCACACTAGCCATGTATGATCTGTGGCTATATCCAGTTATTCAGAGATCATCGTATCGGGAAGTGCAGATTCTACGGTGAGACTATGGGACGTCAAGAAAGGTACCTGTAAGACCATGAGTGGTCACACTAGTCATGTATGATCTGTGGCTATATCCAGTTATTCAGAGTTCATCGTATCGGGAAGTCATGATTGTACGGTGAGACTATGGGACGTCAAGACAGGTACCTGTAAGACCATGAGTGGTCACACAGATTGAGTATATGCTTTGGCTATATCCAGTGATTCAGAGTTCATCGTATCGGGAAGTCATGATTGTACGGTGAGACTATGGGACGTCAAGACAGGTACCTGTAAGACCATGAGTGGTCACACTAGCCATGTATGATCTGTTGCTATATCCAGTGATTCAGAGTTCATCGTATCGGGAAGTTGAGATTGTACGGTGAGACTATGGGACGTCAAGACAGGTACCTGTAAGACCATGAGTGGTCACACTATTTCTGTATGATCTGTGGCTATATCCAGTTATTCAGAGTTCATCGTATCGGGAAGTGCAGATAAGACGGTGAGACTATGGGACGTCAAGACAGGTACCTGTAAGACCATGAGTGGTCACACTAGCCATGTATGATCTGTGGCTATATCCAGTGATTCAGAGATCATCGTATCGGGAAGTGCAGATAAGACGGTGAGACTATGGGACGTCAAGACAGGTACCTGTAAGACCATGAGTGGTCACACGAGTTAAGTATGATCTGTGGCTATATCCAGTGATTCAGAGTTCATCGTATCGGGAAGTGCAGATAAAACGGTGAGACTATGGGACGTCAAGACAGGTACCTGTAAGACCATGAGTGGTCACACTAGCCATGTATGATCTGTGGCTATATCCAGTTATTCAGAGATCATCGTATCGGGAAGTGCAGATTCTACGGTGAGACTATGGGACGTCAAGAAAGGTACCTGTAAGACCATGAGTGGTCACACTAGTCATGTATGATCTGTGGCTATATCCAGTTATTCAGAGTTCATCGTATCGGGAAGTCATGATTGTACGGTGAGACTATGGGACGTCAAGACAGGTACCTGTAAGACCATGAGTGGTCACACAGATTGAGTATATGCTTTGGCTATATCCAGTGATTCAGAGTTCATCGTATCGGGAAGTCATGATTGTACGGTGAGACTATGGGACGTCAAGACAGGTACCTGTAAGACCATGAGTGGTCACACTAGCCATGTATGATCTGTTGCTATATCCAGTGATTCAGAGTTCATCGTATCGGGAAGTTGAGATTGTACGGTGAGACTATGGGACGTCAAGACAGGTACCTGTAAGACCATGAGTGGTCACACTATTTCTGTATGATCTGTGGCTATATCCAGTTATTCAGAGTTCATCGTATCGGGAAGTGCAGATAAGACGGTGAGACTATGGGACGTCAAGACAGGTACCTGTAAGACCATGAGTGGTCACACTATTTCTGTATGATCTGTGGCTATATCCAGTGATTCAGAGATCATCGTATCGGGAAGTGCAGATAAGACGGTGAGACTATGGGACGTCAAGACAGGTACCTGTAAGACCATGAGTGGTCACACGAGTTAAGTATGATCTGTGGCTATATCCAGTGATTCAGAGTTCATCGTATCGGGAAGTGCAGATAAAACGGTGAGACTATGGGACGTCAAGACAGGTACCTGTAAGACCATGAGTGGTCACACTAGCCATGTATGATCTGTGGCTATATCCAGTTATTCAGAGATCATCGTATCGGGAAGTGCAGATTCTACGGTGAGACTATGGGACGTCAAGAAAGGTACCTGTAAGACCATGAGTGGTCACACTAGCCATGTATGATCTGTGGCTATATCCAGTGATTCAGAGTTCATCGTATCGGGAAGTGCAGATAAGATGGTGAGACTATGGGACGTCAAGACAGGTACCTGTAAGACCATGAGTGGTCACACAGATTGAGTATATGCTTTGGCTATATCCAGTGATTCAGAGTTCATCGTATCGGGAAGTCATGATTGTACGGTGAGACTATGGGACGTCAAGACAGGTACCTGTAAGACCATGAGTGGTCACACTAGCCATGTATGATCTGTTGCTATATCCAGTGATTCAGAGTTCATCGTATCGGGAAGTTGAGATTGTACGGTGAGACTATGGGACGTCAAGACAGGTACCTGTAAGACCATGAGTGGTCACACTATTTCTGTATGATCTGTGGCTATATCCAGTTATTCAGAGTTCATCGTATCGGGAAGTGCAGATAAGACGGTGAGACTATGGGACGTCAAGACAGGTACCTGTAAGACCATGAGTGGTCACACTAGCCATGTATGATCTGTGGCTATATCCAGTGATTCAGAGATCATCGTATCGGGAAGTGCAGATAAGACGGTGAGACTATGGGACGTCAAGACAGGTACCTGTAAGACCATGAGTGGTCACACGAGTTAAGTATGATCTGTGGCTATATCCAGTGATTCAGAGTTCATCGTATCGGGAAGTGCAGATAAAACGGTGAGACTATGGGACGTCAAGACAGGTACCTGTAAGACCATGAGTGGTCACACTAGCCATGTATGATCTGTGGCTATATCCAGTTATTCAGAGATCATCGTATCGGGAAGTGCAGATTCTACGGTGAGACTATGGGACGTCAAGAAAGGTACCTGTAAGACCATGAGTGGTCACACTAGTCATGTATGATCTGTGGCTATATCCAGTTATTCAGAGTTCATCGTATCGGGAAGTCATGATTGTACGGTGAGACTATGGGACGTCAAGACAGGTACCTGTAAGACCATGAGTGGTCACACAGATTGAGTATATGCTTTGGCTATATCCAGTGATTCAGAGTTCATCGTATCGGGAAGTCATGATTGTACGGTGAGACTATGGGACGTCAAGACAGGTACCTGTAAGACCATGAGTGGTCACACTAGTTCTGTATGATCTGTTGCTATATCCAGTGATTCAGAGTTCATCGTATCGGGAAGTTGAGATTGTACGGTGAGACTATGGGACGTCAAGACAGGTACCTGTAAGACCATGAGTGGTCACACTATTTCTGTATGATCTGTGGCTATATCCAGTTATTCAGAGTTCATCGTATCGGGAAGTGCAGATAAGACGGTGAGACTATGGGACGTCAAGACAGGTACCTGTAAGACCATGAGTGGTCACACGAGTTCAGTATGATCTGTGGCTATATCCAGTGATTCAGAGTTCATCGTATCGGGAAGTGCAGATAAAACGGTGAGACTATGGGACGTCAAGACAGGTACCTGTAAGACCATGAGTGGTCACACTATTTCTGTATGATCTGTGGCTATATCCAGTTATTCAGAGTTCATCGTATCGGGAAGTGCAGATAATACGGTGAGACTATGGGACGTCAAGACAGGTACCTGTAAGACCATGAGTGGTCACACTAGTTCTGTATGATCTGTTGCTATATCCAGTGATTCAGAGTTCATCGTATCGGGAAGTCATGATTGTACGGTGAGACTATGGGACGTCAAGACAGGTACCTGTAAGACCATGAGTGGTCACACTAGCCATGTATGATCTGTGGCTATATCCAGTGATTCAGAGATCATCGTATCGGGAAGTGCAGATAAGACGGTGAGACTATGGGACGTCAAGACAGGTACCTGTAAGACCATGAGTGGTCACACGAGTTAAGTATGATCTGTGGCTATATCCAGTGATTCAGAGTTCATCGTATCGGGAAGTGCAGATAAAACGGTGAGACTATGGGACGTCAAGACAGGTACCTGTAAGACCATGAGTGGTCACACTAGCCATGTATGATCTGTGGCTATATCCAGTTATTCAGAGATCATCGTATCGGGAAGTGCAGATTCTACGGTGAGACTATGGGACGTCAAGACAGGTACCTGTAAGACCATGAGTGGTCACACTAGTCATGTATGATCTGTGGCTATATCCAGTGATTCAGAGTTCATCGTATCGGGAAGTCATGATTGTACGGTGAGACTATGGGACGTCAAGACAGGTACCTGTAAGACCATGAGTGGTCACACTATTTCTGTATGATCTGTGGCTATATCCAGTTATTCAGAGTTCATCGTATCGGGAAGTGCAGATAAGACGGTGAGACTATGGGACGTCAAGACAGGTACCAGTAAGACCATGAGTGGTCACACTAGTTATGTATCATCTGTGGCTTTATCCAGTGATTCAGAGTTCATCGTATCGGGAAGTGGAGATTATACGGTGAGACTATGGGACATCAAGACAGGTACCTGTAAGACCATGAGTGGTCACACTAGCCATGTATGATCTGTGGCTATATCCAGTGATTCAGAGTTCATCGTATCGGGAAGTGCAGATAAGATGGTGAGACTATGGGACGTCAAGACAGGTACCAGTAAGACCATGAGTGGTCACACTAGTTCTGTATGATCTGTTGCTATATCCAGTGATTCAGAGATCATCGTATCGGGAAGTGGAGATTCTACGGTGAGACTATGGAACGTCAAGACAGGTACCTGTAAGACCATGAGTGGTCACACAGATTCTGTATGATCTGTGGCTATATCCAGTGATTCAGAGTTCATCGTATCGGGAAGTGCAGATAAGATGGTGAGACTATGGGACGTCAAGACAGGTACCAGTAAGACCATGAGTGGTCACACTAGTTCTGTATGATCTGTTGCTATATCCAGTGATTCAGAGTTCATCGTATCGGGAAGTGCAGATTCTACGGTGAGACTATGGGACGTCAAGACAGGTACCTGTAAGACCATGAGTGGTCACACTAGTAATGTATGATCTGTGGCTATATCCAGTTATTCAGAGTTCATCGTATCGGGAAGTCATGATTGTACGGTGAGACTATGGGACGTCAAGACAGGTACCTGTAAGACCATGAGTGGTCACACTAGTTCTGTATGATCTGTGGCTATATCCAGTTATTCAGAGTTCATCGTATCGGGAAGTGCAGATAAGACGGTGAGACTATGGGACGTCAAGACAGGTACCAGTAAGACCATGAGTGGTCACACTAGTTCTGTATGATCTGTTGCTATATCCAGTGATTCAGAGTTCATCGTATCGGGAAGTTGAGATTGTACGGTGAGACTATGGGACGTCAAGACAGGTACCTGTAAGACCATGAGTGGTCACACTATTTCTGTATGATCTGTTGCTATATCCAGTGATTCAGAGTTCATCGTATCGGGAAGTTGAGATTGTACGGTGAGACTATGGGACGTCAAGACAGGTACCAGTAAGACCATGAGTGGTCACACTAGCCATGTATGATCTGTGGCTATATCCAGTGATTCAGAGATCATCGTATCGGGAAGTGCAGATAAGATGGTGAGACTATGGGACGTCAAGACAGGTACCTGTAAGACCATGAGTGGTCACACTAGTCATGTATGATCTGTGGCTATATCCAGTGATTCAGAGTTCATCGTATCGGGAAGTCATGATTGTACGGTGAGACTATGGGACGTCAAGACAGGTACCTGTAAGACCATGAGTGGTCACACTAGCCATGTATGATCTGTGGCTATATCCAGTGATTCAGAGATCATCGTATCGGGAAGTGCAGATAAGACGGTGAGACTATGGGACGTCAAGACAGGTACCTGTAAGACCATGAGTGGTCACACTATTTCTGTATGATCTGTGGCTATATCCAGTTATTCAGAGTTCATCGTATCGGGAAGTGCAGATTAGACGGTGAGACTATGGGACGTCAAGACAGGTACCTGTAAGACCATGAGTGGTCACACTAGTTATGTATCATCTGTGGCTATATCCAGTGATTCAGAGTTCATCGTATCGGGAAGTGGAGATTATACGGTGAGACTATGGGATGTCAAGACAGGTACCTGTAAGACCATGAGTGGTCACACTAGCCATGTATGATCTGTGGCTATATCCAGTGATTCAGAGTTCATCGTATCGGGAAGTGCAGATAAGATGGTGAGACTATGGGACGTCAAGACAGGTACCAGTAAGACCATGAGTGGTCACACTAGTTCTGTATGATCTGTTGCTATATCCAGTGATTCAGAGTTCATCGTATCGGGAAGTGCAGATTCTACGGTGAGACTATGGGACGTCAAGACAGGTACCTGTAAGACCATGAGTGGTCACACTAGTAATGTATGATCTGTGGCTATATCCAGTGATTTAGAGTTCATCGTATCGGGAAGTCATGATTGTACGGTGAGACTATGGGACGTCAAGACAGGTACCTGTAAGACCATGAGTGGTCACACTAGTTATGTATCATCTGTGGCCATATCCAGTGATTCAGAGTTCATCGTATCGGGAAGTTGAGATTGTACGGTGAGACTATGGGACGTCAAGACAGGTACCTGTAAGACCATGAGTGGTCACACTAGCCATGTATGATCTGTGGCTATATCCAGTGATTCAGAGTTCATCGTATCGGGAAGTGCAGATAAGACGGTGAGACTATGGGACGTCAAGACAGGTACCTGTAAGACCATGAGTGGTCACACTAGTCATGTATGATCTGTGGCTATATCCAGTGATTCAGAGTTCATCGTATCGGGAAGTCATGATTGTACGGTGAGACTATGGGACGTCAAGACAGGTACCTGTAAGACCATGAGTGGTCACACTAGCCATGTATGATCTGTGGCTATATCCAGTGATTCAGAGATCATCGTATCGGGAAGTGCAGATAAGATGGTGAGACTATGGGACGTCAAGACAGGTACCAGTAAGACCATGAGTGGTCACACTAGTTCTGTATGATCTGTTGCTATATCCAGTGATTCAGAGTTCATCGTATCGGGAAGTTGAGATTGTACGGTGAGACTATGGGACGTCAAGACAGGTACCAGTAAGACCATGAGTGGTCACACTAGTTCTGTATGATCTGTTGCTATATCCAGTGATTCAGAGTTCATCGTATCGGGAAGTTGAGATAATACGGTGAGACTATGGGACGTCAAGACAGGTACCTGTAAGACCATGAGTGGTCACACTATTTCTGTATGATCTGTTGCTATATCCAGTGATTCAGAGTTCATCGTATCGGGAAGTTGAGATTGTACGGTGAGACTATGGGACGTCAAGACAGGTACCAGTAAGACCATGAGTGGTCACACTAGCCATGTATGATCTGTGGCTATATCCAGTGATTCAGAGATCATCGTATCGGGAAGTGCAGATAAGATGGTGAGACTATGGGACGTCAAGACAGGTACCTGTAAGACCATGAGTGGTCACACTAGTCATGTATGATCTGTGGCTATATCCAGTGATTCAGAGTTCATCGTATCGGGAAGTTGAGATAATACGGTGAGACTATGGGACGTCAAGACAGGTACCTGTAAGACCATGAGTGGTCACACTAGCCATGTATGATCTGTGGCTATATCCAGTGATTCAGAGATCATCGTATCGGGAAGTGCAGATAAGACGGTGAGACTATGGGACGTCAAGACAGGTACCTGTAAGACCATGAGTGGTCACACTATTTCTGTATGATCTGTGGCTATATCCAGTTATTCAGAGTTCATCGTATCGGGAAGTGCAGATAAGACGGTGAGACTATGGGACGTCAAGACAGGTACCAGTAAGACCATGAGTGGTCACACTAGTTCTGTATGATCTGTTGCTATATCCAGTGATTCAGAGTTCATCGTATCGGGAAGTTGAGATTGTACGGTGAGACTATGGGACATCAAGACAGGTACCTGTAAGACCATGAGTGGTCACACTAGCCATGTATGATCTGTGGCTATATCCAGTGATTCAGAGTTCATCGTATCGGGAAGTGCAGATAAGATGGTGAGACTATGGGACGTCAAGACAGGTACCAGTAAGACCATGAGTGGTCACACTAGTTCTGTATGATCTGTTGCTATATCCAGTGATTCAGAGTTCATCGTATCGGGAAGTGCAGATTCTACGGTGAGACTATGGGACGTCAAGACAGGTACCTGTAAGACCATGAGTGGTCACACTAGTAATGTATGATCTGTGGCTATATCCAGTGATTTAGAGTTCATCGTATCGGGAAGTCATGATTGTACGGTGAGACTATGGGACGTCAAGACAGGTACCTGTAAGACCATGAGTGGTCACACTAGTTATGTATCATCTGTGGCCATATCCAGTGATTCAGAGTTCATCGTATCGGGAAGTTGAGATTGTACGGTGAGACTATGGGACGTCAAGACAGGTACCTGTAAGACCATGAGTGGTCACACTAGCCATGTATGATCTGTGGCTATATCCAGTGATTCAGAGTTCATCGTATCGGGAAGTGCAGATAAGACGGTGAGACTATGGGACGTCAAGACAGGTACCTGTAAGACCATGAGTGGTCACACTAGTCATGTATGATCTGTGGCTATATCCAGTGATTCAGAGTTCATCGTATCGGGAAGTCATGATTGTACGGTGAGACTATGGGACGTCAAGACAGGTACCTGTAAGACCATGAGTGGTCACACTAGCCATGTATGATCTGTGGCTATATCCAGTGATTCAGAGATCATCGTATCGGGAAGTGCAGATAAGATGGTGAGACTATGGGACGTCAAGACAGGTACCAGTAAGACCATGAGTGGTCACACTAGTCATGTATGATCTGTGGCTATATCCAGTGATTCAGAGTTCATCGTATCGGGAAGTCATGATTGTACGGTGAGACTATGGGACGTCAAGACAGGTACCTGTAAGACCATGAGTGGTCACACTATTTCTGTATGATCTGTGGCTATATCCAGTTATTCAGAGTTCATCGTATCGGGAAGTGCAGATTCTACGGTGAGACTATGGGACGTCAAGACAGGTACCAGTAAGACCATGAGTGGTCACACTAGTTATGTATCATCTGTGGCCATATCCAGTGATTCAGAGTTCATCGTATCGGGAAGTTGAGATTGTACGGTGAGACTATGGGACGTCAAGACAGGTACCTGTAAGACCATGAGTGGTCACACTAGCCATGTATGATCTGTGGCTATATCCAGTGATTCAGAGATCATCGTATCGGGAAGTGCAGATAAGATGGTGAGACTATGGGACGTCAAGACAGGTACCAGTAAGACCATGAGTGGTCACACTAGTTCTGTATGATCTGTTGCTATATCCAGTGATTCAGAGTTCATCGTATCGGGAAGTTGAGATTGTACGGTGAGACTATGGGACGTCAAGACAGGTACCTGTAAGACCATGAGTGGTCACACTATTTCTGTATGATCTGTGGCTATATCCAGTTATTCAGAGTTCATCGTATCGGGAAGTGCAGATAAGACGGTGAGACTATGGGACGTCAAGACAGGTACCAGTAAGACCATGAGTGGTCACACTAGTTCTGTATGATCTGTTGCTATATCCAGTGATTCAGAGTTCATCGTATCGGGAAGTTGAGATTGTACGGTGAGACTATGGGACGTCAAGACAGGTACCTGTAAGACCATGAGTGGTCACACTAGTTATGTATGATCTGTGGCTATATCCAGTGATTCAGAGTTCATCGTATCGGGAAGTGCAGATAAGATGGTGAGACTATGGGACGTCAAGACAGGTACCAGTAAGACCATGAGTGGTCACACTAGTTCTGTATGATCTGTTGCTATATCCAGTGATTCAGAGTTCATCGTATCGGGAAGTGCAGATTCTACGGTGAGACTATGGGACGTCAAGACAGGTACCAGTAAGACCATGAGTGGTCACACTAGTTCTGTATGATCTGTTGCTATATCCAGTGATTCAGAGTTCATCGTATCGGGAAGTTGAGATTGTACGGTGAGACTATGGGACGTCAAGACAGGTACCTGTAAGACCATGAGTGGTCACACTATTTCTGTATGATCTGTTGCTATATCCAGTGATTCAGAGTTCATCGTATCGGGAAGTGCAGATTCTACGGTGAGACTATGGGACGTCAAGACAGGTACCTGTAAGACCATGAGTGGTCACACAGATTCTGTATGATCTGTGGCTATATCCAGTGATTTAGAGTTCATCGTATCGGGAAGTCATGATTGTACGGTGAGACTATGGGACGTCAAGACAGGTACCTGTAAGACCATGAGTGGTCACACTAGTTATGTATCATCTGTGGCCATATCCAGTGATTCAGAGTTCATCGTATCGGGAAGTTGAGATTGTAAGGTGAGACTATGGGACGTCAAGACAGGTACCAGTAAGACCATGAGTGGTCACACTATTTCTGTATGATCTGTGGCTATATCCAGTTATTCAGAGTTCATCGTATCGGGAAGTGCAGATAAGACGGTGAGACTATGGGACGTCAAGACAGGTACCTGTAAGACCATGAGTGGTCACACGAGTTCAGTATGATCTGTGGCTATATCCAGTGATTCAGAGTTCATCGTATCGGGAAGTGCAGATAAAACGGTGAGACTATGGGACGTCAAGACAGGTACCTGTAAGACCATGAGTGGTCACAAAGATTATGTATATGCTGTGGCTATATCCAGTGATTCAGAGTTCATCGTATCGGGAAGTGCAGATTCTACGGTGAGACTATGGGACGTCAAGACAGGTACCTGTAAGACCATGAGTGGTCACACTAGTCATGTATGATCTGTGGCTATATCCAGTGATTCAGAGTTCATCGTATCGGGAAGTGGAGATAATACGGTGAGACTATGGGACGTCAAGACAGGTACCTGTAAGACCATGAGTGGTCACACTAGCCATGTATGATCTGTGGCTATATCCAGTGATTCAGAGATCATCGTATCGGGAAGTGGAGATTCTACGGTGAGACTATGGAACGTCAAGACAGGTACCTGTAAGACCATGAGTGGTCACACGAGTTCAGTATGATCTGTGGCTATATCCAGTGATTCAGAGTTCATCGTATCGGGAAGTTGAGATTGTGCGGTGAGACTATGGGACGTCAAGACAGGTACCTGTAAGACCATGAGTGGTCACACAGATTCTGTATTATCTGTGGCTATATCCAGTGATTCAGAGTTCATCGTATCGGGAAGTTATGATAAGACGGTGAGACTATGGAACGTCAAGACAGGTACCTGTAAGACCATGAGTGGTCACACTAGTTATGTATGATCTGTGGCTATATCCAGTGATTCAGAGTTCATCGTATCGGGAAGTGCAGATATGATGGTGAGACTATGGGACGTCAAGACAGGTACCTGTAAGACCATGAGTGGTCACACTAGCCATGTATGATCTGTGGCTATATCCAGTGATTCAGAGATCATCGTATCGGGAAGTGGAGATTCTACGGTGAGACTATGGAACGTCAAGACAGGTACCTGTAAGACCATGAGTGGTCACACGAGTTCAGTATGATCTGTGGCTATATCCAGTGATTCAGAGTTCATCGTATCGGGAAGTTGAGATAATACGGTGAGACTATGGGACGTCAAGACAGGTACCTGTAAGACCATGAGTGGTCACACGAGTTATGTATGATCTGTTGCTATATCCAGTGATTCAGAGTTCATCGTATCGGGAAGTTATGATAAGACGGTGAGACTATGGAACGTCAAGACAGGTACCTGTAAGACCATGAGTGGTCACACTAGTCATGTATGATCTGTGGCTATATCCAGTGATTCAGAGTTCATCGTATCGGGAAGTTGAGATTGTACGGTGAGACTATGGGACGTCAAGACAGGTACCTGTAAGACCATGAGTGGTCACACTAGTTATGTATTATCTGGCTATATCCAGTGATTCAGAGTTCATCGTATCGGGAAGTTGAGATAAGACGGTGAGACTATGGAACGTCAAGACAGGTACCTGTAAGACCATGAGTGGTCACACAGATTCTGTATGATCTGTGGCTATATCCAGTGATTCAGAGTTCATCGTATCGGGAAGTGCAGATTCTACGGTGAGACTATGGGACGTCAAGACAGGTACCTGTAAGAACATGAGTGGTCACACTAGTCATGTATGATCTGTTGCTATATCCAGTGATTCAGAGTTCATCGTATCGGGAAGTGCAGATAAGACGGTGAGACTATGGGACGTCAAGACAGGTACCTGTAAGACCATGAGTGGTCACACTAGTTATGTATCATCTGTGGCTATATCCAGTGATTCAGAGTTCATCGTATCGGGAAGTGGAGATAATACGGTGAGACTATGGGACGTCAAGACAGGTACCTGTAAGACCATGAGTGGTCACACTAGTTATGTATCATCTGTGGCTATATCCAGTGATTCAGAGTTCATCGTATCGGGAAGTAGAGATAATACGGTGAGACTATGGGACGTCAAGACAGGTACCTGTAAGACCATGAGTGGTCACACTAGTTATGTATCATCTGTGGCTATATCCAGTGATTCAGAGTTCATCGTATCGGGAAGTTATGATTATACGGTGAGACTATGGGACGTCAAGACAGGTACCTGTAAGACCATGAGTGGTCACACAGATTGAGTATATGCTGTGGATATATCCAGTGATTCAGAGTTCATCGTATCGGGAAGTGCAGATAATACGATGAGACTATGGGACGTCAAGACAGGTACCTGTAAGACCATGAGTGGTCACACTAGTTATGTATCATCTGTGGCTATATCCAGTGATTCAGAGTTCATCGTATCGGGAAGTGGAGATAATACGGTGAGACTATGGGACGTCAAGACAGGTACCTGTAAGACCATGAGTGGTCACACTAGTTATGTATCATCTGTGGCTATATCCAGTGATTCAGAGTTCATCGTATCGGGAAGTAGAGATAATACGGTGAGACTATGGGACGTCAAGACAGGTACCTGTAAGACCATGAGTGGTCACACTAATGTTGTATATGCTGTGGCTATATCCAATGATTCAGAGTTCATCGTATCGGGAAGTTAAGATTATACGGTGAGACTATGGGACGTCAAGACAGGTACCTGTAAGACCATGAGTGGTCACACAGATTGAGTATATGCTGTGGCTATATCCAGTGATTCAGAGTTCATCGTATCGGGAAGTGGAGATAATACGGTGAGACTATGGGACGTCAAGACAGGTACCTGTAAGACCATGAGTGGTCACACTAGTTATGTATGATCTGTTGCTATATCCAGTGATTCAGAGTTCATCGTATCGGGAAGTGCAGATAAGACGGTGAGACTATGGGACGTCAAGACAGGTACCAGTAAGACCATGAGTGGTCACACTAGCCATGTATGATCTGTGGCTATATCCAGTGATTCAGAGATAATCGTATCGGGAAGTGGAGATTCTACGGTGAGACTATGGAACGTCAAGACAGGTACCTGTAAGACCATGAGTGGTCACACGAGTTCAGTATGATCTGTGGCTATATCCAGTGATTCAGAGTTCATCGTATCGGGAAGTTGAGATTGTGCGGTGAGACTATGGGACGTCAAGACAGGTACCTGTAAGACCATGAGTGGTCACACTAGTTATGTATTATCTGGCTATATCCAGTGATTCAGAGTTCATCGTATCGGGAAGTTGAGATAAGACGGTGAGACTATGGAACGTCAAGACAGGTACCTGTAAGACCATGAGTGGTCACACAGATTCTGTATGATCTGTGGCTATATCCAGTGATTCAGAGTTCATCGTATCGGGAAGTGCAGATTCTACGGTGAGACTATGGGACGTCAAGACAGGTACCTGTAAGACCATGAGTGGTCACACTAGTTATGTATCATCTGTGGCTTTATCCAGTGATTCAGAGTTCATCGTATCGGGAAGTGGAGATAATACGGTGAGACTATGTGACGTCAAGACAGGTACCTGTAAGACCATGAGTGGTCACACTAGTTATGTATCATCTGTGGCTATATCCAGTGATTCAGAGTTCATCGTATCGGGAAGTGGAGATAATACGGTGAGACTATGGGACGTCAAGACAGGTACCTGTAAGACCATGAGTGGTCACACTAGTTATGTATCATCTGTGGCTATATCCAGTGATTCAGAGTTCATCGTATCGGGAAGTAGAGATAATACGGTGAGACTATGGGACGTCAAGACAGGTACCTGTAAGACCATGAGTGGTCACACTAGTTATGTATCATCTGTGGCTATATCCAGTGATTCAGAGTTCATCGTATCGGGAAGTTAAGATTAGACGGTGAGACTATGGGACGTCAAGACAGGTACCTGTAAGACCATGAGTGGTCACACAGATTGAGTATATGCTGTGGCTATATCCAGTGATTCAGAGTTCATCGTATCGGGAAGTAGAGATAATACGGTGAGACTATGGGACGTCAAGACAGGTACCTGTAAGACCATGAGTGGTCACACTAGTTATGTATCATCTGTGGCTATATCCAGTGATTCAGAGTTCATCGTATCGGGAAGTTAAGATTAGACGGTGAGACTATGGGACGTCAAGACAGGTACCTGTAAGACCATGAGTGGTCACACTAGTCATGTATGATCTGTGGCTATATCCAGTGATTCAGAGTTCATCGTATCGGGAAGTGATGATGAGACGGTGAGACTATGGAACGTCAAGACAGGTACTTGTAAGACCATGAGTGGTCACACAGATTGAGTATATGCTGTGGCTATATCCAGTGATTCAGAGTTCATCGTATCGGGAAGTGGAGATAATACGATGAGACTATGGGACGTCAAGACAGGTACCTGTAAGACCATGAGTGGTCACACAGATTCAGTATATGCTGTGGCTATATCCAGTGATTCAGAGTTCATCGTATCGGGAAGTGCAGATTATACGATGAGACTATGGGACGTCAAGACAGGTACCTGTAAGACCATGAGTGGTCACACTAGTTATGTATATGCTGTGGCTATATCCAGTGATTCAGAGTTCATCGTATCGGGAAGTCATGATTATACGGTGAGACTATGGGACGTCAAGACAGGTACCTGTAAGACCATGAGTGGTCACACTAGTTATGTATTATCTGTGGCTATATCCAGTGATTCAGAGTTCATCGTATCGGGAAGGAATGATTATACGGTGAGACTATGGGACGTCAAGACAGGTACTTGTAAGACCATGAGTGGTCACACAAGTTATGTATAAGCTGTGGCTATATCCAGTGATTCAGAGTTCATCGTATCTGGAAGTAGAGATAATACGGTGAGACTATGTGACGTCAAGACAGGTACTTGTAAGACCATGATTGTTCACACACATTAGGTATCATCTGTGGCTATATCCAGTGATTCAGAGTTCATCGTATCGGGAAGTGGAGATTATACGGTGAGACTATGGGACGTCAAGACAGGTACCTGTAAGACCATGAGTGGTCACACAGATTCAGTATATGCTGTGGCTATATCCAGTGATTCAGAGTTCATCGTATCGGGAAGTGCAGATTATACGGTGAGACTATGGGACGTCAAGACAGGTACCTGTAAGACCATGAGAGCTCACACACATTAGGTATCATCTGCTGCTATATCCAGTGATTCAGAGTTCATCGTATCGAGAGGTTATGATTAGACGGTGAGACTATGGGACGTCAAGACAGGTACCTGTAAGACCATGATTGTTCACACAAGTTATGTATATGCTGTGGCTATATCCAGTGATTCAGAGTTCATCGTATCGGGAGGTTATGATTAGACGGTGAGACTATGGGACGTCAAGACAGGTACCTGTAAGACCATGAGTGGTCACACAGATTGAGTATATGCTGTGGCTATATCCAGTGATTCAGAGTTCATCGTATCGGGAAGTAGAGAAAAAACGGTGAGACTATGGGACGTCAAGACAGGTACTTGTAAGACCATGAGTGGCCACACAGATTGAGTATATGCTGTGGCTATATCCAGTGATTCAGAGTTCATCGTATCGGGAAGTAGAGAAAAAACGGTGAGACTATGGGACGTCAAGACAGGTACCTGTAAGACCATGAGTGGTCACACTAGTTATTTATTATCTGTGGCTATATCCAGTGATTCAGAGTTCATCGTATCGGGAAGAGGAGATAATACGGTGAGACTATGGGACGTCAAGACAGGTACCTGTAAGACCATGAGTGGTCACACTAGTTATTTATTATCTGTGGCTATATCCAGTGATTCAGAGTTCATCGTATCGGGAAGTAGAGATAATACGGTGAGACTATGGGACGTCAAGACAGGTACTTGTAAGACCATGAGAGCTCACACAAGTTATGTATAAGCTGTGGCTATATCCAGTGATTCAGAGTTCATCGTATCGGGAAGTTATGATTATACGGTGAGACTATGGGACGTCAAGACAGGTACCTGTAAGACCATGAGTGGTCACACAGATTGAGTATATGCTGTGGATATATCCAGTGATTCAGAGTTCATCGTATCGGGAAGTGCAGATAATACGATGAGACTATGGGACGTCAAGACAGGTACCTGTAAGACCATGAGTGGTCACACTAGTTATGTATCATCTGTGGCTATATCCAGTGATTCAGAGTTCATCGTATCGGGAAGTGGAGATAATACGGTGAGACTATGGGACGTCAAGACAGGTACCTGTAAGACCATGAGTGGTCACACTAGTTATGTATCATCTGTGGCTATATCCAGTGATTCAGAGTTCATCGTATCGGGAAGTAGAGATAATACGGTGAGACTATGGAACGTCAAGACAGGTACCTGTAAGACCATGAGTGGTCACACTAGTTATGTATATGCTGTGGCTATATCCAGTGATTCAGAGTTCATCGTATCGGCAAGTGATGATAAGACGGTGAGACTATGGGACGTCAAGACAGGTACCTGTAAGACCATGAGTGGTCACACTAGTTATGTATATGCTGTGGCTATATCCAGTGATTCAGAGTTCATCGTATCGGGAAGTGGAGATAATACGGTGAGACTATGGGACGTCAAGACATGTACCTGTAAGACCTTGAGTGGTCACACAGATTGAGTATATGCTGTGGCTATATCCAGTGATTCAGAGTTCATCGTATCGGGAAGTGGAGATAATACGATGAGACTATGGGACGTCAAGACAGGTACCTGTAAGACCATGAGTGGTCACACAGATTCAGTATAAGCTGTGGCTATATCCAGTGATTCAGAGTTCATCGTATCGGGAAGTCATGATTATACGGTGAGACTATAGGACGTCAAGACAGGTACCTGTAAGACCATGAGTGGTCACACTAGTTAAGTATCATCTGTGGCTATATCCAGTGATTCAGAGTTCATCGTATCGGGAAGTTAAGATTAGACGGTGAGACTATGGGACGTCAAGACAGGTACCTGTAAGACCATGAGTGGTCACACTAGTTATGTATTATCTGTGGCTATATCCAGTGATTCAGAGTTCATCGTATCGGGAAGTGGAGATTATACGATGAGACTATGGGACGTCAAGACAGGTACCTGTAAGACCATGAGTGGTCACACTAGTTATTTATTATCTGTGGCTATATCCAGTGATTCAGAGTTCATCGTATCGGGAAGTAGAGAAAAAACGGTGAGACTATGGGACGTCAAGACAGGTACCTGTAAGACCATGAGTGGTCACACAGATTGAGTATATGCTGTGGCTATATCCAGTGATTCAGAGTTCATCGTATCGGGAAGTGGAGATTATACGGTGAGACTATGGGACGTCAAGACAGGTACCTGTAAGACCATGAGTGGTCACACAGATTCAGTATATGCTGTGGCTATATCCAGTGATTCAGAGTTCATCGTATCGGGAAGTGCAGATTATACGGTGAGACTATGGGACGTCAAGACAGGTACCTGTAAGACCATGAGAGCTCACACACATTAGGTATCATCTGCTGCTATATCCAGTGATTCAGAGTTCATCGTATCGAGAGGTTATGATTAGACGGTGAGACTATGGGACGTCAAGACAGGTACCTGTAAGACCATGATTGTTCACACAAGTTATGTATATGCTGTGGCTATATCCAGTGATTCAGAGTTCATCGTATCGGGAGGTTATGATTAGACGGTGAGACTATGGGACGTCAAGACAGGTACCTGTAAGACCATGAGTGGTCACACAGATTGAGTATATGCTGTGGCTATATCCAGTGATTCAGAGTTCATCGTATCGGGAAGTAGAGAAAAAACGGTGAGACTATGGGACGTCAAGACAGGTACTTGTAAGACCATGAGTGGCCACACAGATTGAGTATATGCTGTGGCTATATCCAGTGATTCAGAGTTCATCGTATCGGGAAGTGGAGATAATACGATGAGACTATGGGACGTCAAGACAGGTACCTGTAAGACCATGAGTGGTCACACAGATTCAGTATAAGCTGTGGCTATATCCAGTGATTCAGAGTTCATCGTATCGGGAAGTTAAGATTAGACGGTGAGACTATGGGACGTCAAGACAGGTACCTGTAAGACCATGAGTGGTCACACAGATTTAGTATATGCTTTGGCTATATCCAGTGATTCAGAGTTCATCGTATCGGGAAGTAGAGATAATACGGTGAGACTATGGGACGTCAAGACAGGTACCTGTAAGACCATGAGTGGTCACACAGATTCAGTATATGCTGTGGCTATATCCAGTGATTCAGAGTTCATCGTATCGGGAAGTAGAGATAATACGGTGAGACTATGGGACGTCAAGACAGGTACTTGTAAGACCATGAGTGGTCACACAGATTCAGTATAAGCTGTGGCTATATCCAGTGATTCAGAGTTCATCGTATCGGGAAGTAGAGATAATACGGTGAGACTATGGGACGTCAAGACAGGTACCTGTAAGACCATGAGTGGTCACACAGATTGAGTATATGCTGTGGCTATATCCAGTGATTCAGAGTTCATCGTATCGGGAAGTGGAGATAATACGATGAGACTATGGGACGTCAAGACAGGTACCTGTAAGACCATGAGTGGTCACACAGATTCAGTATAAGCTGTGGCTATATCCAGTGATTCAGAGTTCATCGTATCGGGAAGTCATGATTATACGGTGAGACTATGGGACGTCAAGACAGGTACCTGTAAGACCATGATTGTTCACACACATTAGGTATCATCTGTGGCTATATCCAGTGATTCAGAGTTCATCGTATCGGGAAGTAGAGATAATACGGTGAGACTATGGGACGTCAAGACAGGTACCTGTAAGACCATGAGTGGTCACACAGATTGAGTATATGCTGTGGCTATATCCAGTGATTCAGAGTTCATCGTATCGGGAAGTGGAGATAATACGATGAGACTATGGGACGTCAAGACAGGTACCTGTAAGACCATGAGTGGTCACACAGATTGAGTATAAGCTGTGGCTATATCCAGTGATTCAGAGTTCATCGTATCGGGAAGTGCAGATTATACGGTGAGACTATGGGACGTCAAGACAGGTACCTGTAAGACCATGAGTGGTCACACAGATTGAGTATATGCTGTGGCTATATCCAGTGATTCAGAGTTCATCGTATCGGGAAGTGCAGATTATACGGTGAGACTATGAAATGTCAAGACAGGTACCTGTAAGACCATGAGTGGTCACACAGATTGAGTATATGCTGTGGCTATATCCAGTGATTCAGAGTTCATCGTATCGGGAAGTGCAGATTATACGGTGAGACTATGAAATGTCAAGACAGGTACCTGTAAGACCATGAGTGGTCACACAGATTGAGTATATGCTTTGGCTATATCCAGTGATTCAGAGTTCATCGTATCGGGAAGTGGAGATAATACGATGAGACTATGGGACGTCAAGACAGGTACCTGTAAGACCATGAGTGGTCACACAGATTGAGTATAAGCTGTGGCTATATCCAGTGATTCAGAGTTCATCGTATCGGGAAGTGCAGATTATACGGTGAGACTATGGGACGTCAAGACAGGTACCTGTAAGACCATGAGTGGTCACACAGATTGAGTATATGCTGTGGCTATATCCAGTGATTCAGAGTTCATCGTATCGGGAAGTGCAGATTATACGGTGAGACTATGGGACGTCAAGACAGGTACCTGTAAGACCATGAGTGGTCACACAGATTGAGTATATGCTGTGGCTATATCCAGTGATTCAGAGTTCATCGTATCGGGAAGTGCAGATTATACGGTGAGACTATGGGACGTCAAGACAGGTACCTGTAAGACCATGAGTGGTCACACACATTATGTATAATCTGTGGCTATATCCAGTGATTCAGAGTTCATCGTATCGGGAAGTCATGATTATACGGTGAGACTATGGGACGTCAAGACAGGTACCTGTAAGACCATGAGTGGTCACACACATTATGTATAATCTGTGGCTATATCCAGTGATTCAGAGTTCATCGTATCGGGAAGTCATGATTAGACGGTGAGACTATGGGACGTCAAGACAGGTACCTGTAAGACCATGAGTGGTCACACACATTATGTATAATCTGTGGCTATATCCAGTGATTCAGAGTTCATCGTATCGGGAAGTGGAGATAATACGGTGAGACTATGGGACGTCAAGACAGGTACCTGTAAGACCATGAGAGCTCACACACATTAGGTATCATCTGCTGCTATATCCAGTGATTCAGAGTTCATCGTATCGAAAGGTTATGATTAGACGGTGAGACTATGGGACGTCAAGACAGGTACCTGTAAGACCATGATTGTTCACACAAGTTATGTATATGCTGTGGCTATATCCAGTGATTCAGAGTTCATCGTATCGGGAGGTTATGATTAGACGGTGAGACTATGGGACGTCAAGACAGGTACCTGTAAGACCATGAGTGGTCACACAGATTGAGTATATGCTGTGGCTATATCCAGTGATTCAGAGTTCATCGTATCGGGAAGTAGAGAAAAAACGGTGAGACTATGGGACGTCAAGACAGGTACTTGTAAGACCATGAGTGGCCACACAGATTGAGTATATGCTGTGGCTATATCCAGTGATTCAGAGTTCATCGTATCGGGAAGTGGAGATAATACGATGAGACTATGGGACGTCAAGACAGGTACCTGTAAGACCATGAGTGGTCACACAGATTCAGTATAAGCTGTGGCTATATCCAGTGATTCAGAGTTCATCGTATCGGGAAGTAGAGATAATACGGTGAGACTATGGGACGTCAAGACAGGTACTTGTAAGACCATGAGAGCTCACACAAGTTATGTATAAGCTGTGGCTATATCCAGTGATTCAGAGTTCATCGTATCGGGAAGTCATGATTATACGGTGAGACTATGGGACGTCAAGACAGGTACCTGTAAGACCATGATTGTTCACACACATTAGGTATCATCTGTGGCTATATCCAGTGATTCAGAGTTCATCGTATCGGGAAGTAGAGATAATACGGTGAGACTATGGGACGTCAAGACAGGTACTTGTAAGACCATGAGTGGTCACACAGATTCAGTATAAGCTGTGGCTATATCCAGTGATTCAGAGTTCATCGTATCGGGAAGTCATGATTATACGGTGAGACTATGGGACGTCAAGACAGGTACCTGTAAGACCATGATTGTTCACACACATTAGGTATCATCTGTGGCTATATCCAGTGATTCAGAGTTCATCGTATCGGGAAGTCATGATTATACGGTGAGACTATGGGACGTCAAGACAGGTACCTGTAAGACCATGATTGTTCACACACATTAGGTATCATCTGTGGCTATATCCAGTGATTCAGAGTTCATCGTATCGGGAAGTAGAGATAATACGGTGAGACTATGGGACGTCAAGACAGGTACTTGTAAGACCATGAGTGGTCACACTAGTTATGTATCATCTGTGGCTATATCCAGTGATTCAGAGTTCATCGTATCGGGAAGTGCAGATTATACGGTGAGACTATGGGACGTCAAGACAGGTACTTGTAAGACCATGAGTGGTCACACAGATTGAGTATATGCTGTGGCTATATCCAGTGATTCAGAGTTCATCGTATCGGGAAGGAATGATTATACGGTGAGACTATGGGACGTCAAGACAGGTACCTGTAAGACCATGAGTGGTCACACAGATTGAGTATAAGCTGTGGCTATATCCAGTGATTCAGAGTTCATCGATTCGGGAAGTAGAGATAATACGGTGAGACTATGGGACGTCAAGACAGGTACCTGTAAGACCATGAGTGGTCACACTAGTTATGTATATGCTGTGGCTATATCCAGTGATTCAGAGTTCATCGTATCGGGAAGTGCAGATTATACGGTGAGACTATGGGACGTCAAGACAGGTACCTGTAAGACCATGAGTGGTCACACTAATGTTGTATATGCTGTGGCTATATCCAGTGATTCAGAGTTCATCGTATCGGGAAGGAATGATTATACGGTGAGACTATGGGACGTCAAGACAGGTACCTGTAAGACCATGAGTGGTCACACTAGTTATGTATCATCTGTGGCTATATCCAGTGATTCAGAGTTCATCGTATCGGGAAGTCATGATTATACGGTGAGACTATGGGACGTCAAGACAGGTACCTGTAAGACCATGATTGTTCACACACATTAGGTATCATCTGTGGCTATATCCAGTGATTCAGAGTTCATCGTATCGGGAAGTAGAGATAATACGGTGAGACTATGGGACGTCAAGACAGGTACCTGTAAGACCATGAGTGGTCACACAGATTGAGTATATGCTGTGGCTATATCCAGTGATTCAGAGTTCATCGTATCGGGAAGTGCAGATTATACGGTGAGACTATGAAATGTCAAGACAGGTACCTGTAAGACCATGAGTGGTCACACAGATTGAGAATATGCTTTGGCTATATCCAGTGATTCAGAGTTCATCGTATCGGGAAGTGGAGATAATACGATGAGACTATGGGACGTCAAGACAGGTACCTGTAAGACCATGAGTGGTCACACAGATTGAGTATAAGCTGTGGCTATATCCAGTGATTCAGAGTTCATCGTATCGGGAAGTGCAGATAATACGGTGAGACTATGGGACGTCAAGACAGGTACCTGTAAGACCATGAGTGGTCACACAGATTCAGTATAAGCTGTGGCTATATCCAGTGATTCAGAGTTCATCGTATCGGGAAGTAGAGATAATACGGTGAGACTATGGGACGTCAAGACAGGTACCTGTAAGACCATGATTGTTCACACACATTAGGTATCATCTGTGGCTATATCCAGTGATTCAGAGTTCATCGTATCGGGAAGGTTATGATTAGACGGTGAGACTATGGGACGTCAAGACAGGTACCTGTAAGACCATGAGTGGTCACACAGATTGAGTATATGCTGTGGCTATATCCAGTGATTCAGAGTTCATCGTATCGGGAAGTGGAGATAATACGATGAGACTATGGGACGTCAAGACAGGTACCTGTAAGACCATGAGTGGTCACACAGATTCAGTATAAGCTGTGGCTATATCCAGTGATTCAGAGTTCATCGTATCGGGAAGTCATGATTATACGGTGAGACTATGGGACGTCAAGACAGGTACCTGTAAGACCATGATTGTTCACACACATTAGGTATCATCTGTGGCTATATCCAGTGATTCAGAGTTCATCGTATCGGGAAGTCATGATTATACGGTGAGACTATGGGACGTCAAGACAGGTACCTGTAAGACCATGAGTGGTCACACAGATTGAGTATATGCTGTGGCTATATCCAGTGATTCAGAGTTCATCGTATCGGGAAGTGCAGATTATACGGTGAGACTATGAAATGTCAAGACAGGTACCTGTAAGACCATGAGTGGTCACACTAGTTATGTATGATCTGTGTCTATATCCAGTGATTCAGAGTTCATCGTATCGGGAAGTGCAGATTATACGATGAGACTATGGGACGTCAAGACAGGTACCTGTAAGACCATGAGTGGTCACACAGATTGAGTATAAGCTGTGGCTATATCCAGTGATTCAGAGTTCATCGTATCGGGAAGTAGAGAAAAAACGGTGAGACTATGGGACGTCAAGACAGGTACTTGTAAGACCATGAGTGGCCACACAGATTGAGTATATGCTGTGGCTATATCCAGTGATTCAGAGTTCATCGTATCGGGAAGTGGAGATAATACGATGAGACTATGGGACGTCAAGACAGGTACCTGTAAGACCATGAGTGGTCACACAGATTCAGTATAAGCTGTGGCTATATCCAGTGATTCAGAGTTCATCGTATCGGGAAGTAGAGATAATACGGTGAGACTATGGGACGTCAAGACAGGTACTTGTAAGACCATGAGAGCTCACACAAGTTATGTATAAGCTGTGGCTATATCCAGTGATTCAGAGTTCATCGTATCGGGAAGTCATGATTATACGGTGAGACTATGGGACGTCAAGACAGGTACCTGTAAGACCATGATTGTTCACACACATTAGGTATCATCTGTGGCTATATCCAGTGATTCAGAGTTCATCGTATCGGGAAGTAGAGATAATACGGTGAGACTATGGGACGTCAAGACAGGTACTTGTAAGACCATGAGTGGTCACACAGATTCAGTATAAGCTGTGGCTATATCCAGTGATTCAGAGTTCATCGTATCGGGAAGTCATGATTATACGGTGAGACTATGGGACGTCAAGACAGGTACCTGTAAGACCATGATTGTTCACACACATTAGGTATCATCTGTGGCTATATCCAGTGATTCAGAGTTCATCGTATCGGGAAGTCATGATTATACGGTGAGACTATGGGACGTCAAGACAGGTACCTGTAAGACCATGATTGTTCACACACATTAGGTATCATCTGTGGCTATATCCAGTGATTCAGAGTTCATCGTATCGGGAAGTAGAGATAATACGGTGAGACTATGGGACGTCAAGACAGGTACTTGTAAGACCATGAGTGGTCACACTAGTTATGTATCATCTGTGGCTATATCCAGTGATTCAGAGTTCATCGTATCGGGAAGTGCAGATTATACGGTGAGACTATGGGACGTCAAGACAGGTACTTGTAAGACCATGAGTGGTCACACAGATTGAGTATATGCTGTGGCTATATCCAGTGATTCAGAGTTCATCGTATCGGGAAGGAATGATTATACGGTGAGACTATGGGACGTCAAGACAGGTACCTGTAAGACCATGAGTGGTCACACAGATTGAGTATAAGCTGTGGCTATATCCAGTGATTCAGAGTTCATCGATTCGGGAAGTAGAGATAATACGGTGAGACTATGGGACGTCAAGACAGGTACCTGTAAGACCATGAGTGGTCACACTAGTTATGTATATGCTGTGGCTATATCCAGTGATTCAGAGTTCATCGTATCGGGAAGTGCAGATTATACGGTGAGACTATGGGACGTCAAGACAGGTACCTGTAAGACCATGAGTGGTCACACTAATGTTGTATATGCTGTGGCTATATCCAGTGATTCAGAGTTCATCGTATCGGGAAGGAATGATTATACGGTGAGACTATGGGACGTCAAGACAGGTACCTGTAAGACCATGAGTGGTCACACTAGTTATGTATCATCTGTGGCTATATCCAGTGATTCAGAGTTCATCGTATCGGGAAGTCATGATTATACGGTGAGACTATGGGACGTCAAGACAGGTACCTGTAAGACCATGATTGTTCACACACATTAGGTATCATCTGTGGCTATATCCAGTGATTCAGAGTTCATCGTATCGGGAAGTAGAGATAATACGGTGAGACTATGGGACGTCAAGACAGGTACCTGTAAGACCATGAGTGGTCACACAGATTGAGTATATGCTGTGGCTATATCCAGTGATTCAGAGTTCATCGTATCGGGAAGTGCAGATTATACGGTGAGACTATGAAATGTCAAGACAGGTACCTGTAAGACCATGAGTGGTCACACAGATTGAGAATATGCTTTGGCTATATCCAGTGATTCAGAGTTCATCGTATCGGGAAGTGGAGATAATACGATGAGACTATGGGACGTCAAGACAGGTACCTGTAAGACCATGAGTGGTCACACAGATTGAGTATAAGCTGTGGCTATATCCAGTGATTCAGAGTTCATCGTATCGGGAAGTGCAGATAATACGGTGAGACTATGGGACGTCAAGACAGGTACCTGTAAGACCATGAGTGGTCACACAGATTCAGTATAAGCTGTGGCTATATCCAGTGATTCAGAGTTCATCGTATCGGGAAGTAGAGATAATACGGTGAGACTATGGGACGTCAAGACAGGTACCTGTAAGACCATGATTGTTCACACACATTAGGTATCATCTGTGGCTATATCCAGTGATTCAGAGTTCATCGTATCGGGAAGGTTATGATTAGACGGTGAGACTATGGGACGTCAAGACAGGTACCTGTAAGACCATGAGTGGTCACACAGATTGAGTATATGCTGTGGCTATATCCAGTGATTCAGAGTTCATCGTATCGGGAAGTGGAGATAATACGATGAGACTATGGGACGTCAAGACAGGTACCTGTAAGACCATGAGTGGTCACACAGATTCAGTATAAGCTGTGGCTATATCCAGTGATTCAGAGTTCATCGTATCGGGAAGTCATGATTATACGGTGAGACTATGGGACGTCAAGACAGGTACCTGTAAGACCATGATTGTTCACACACATTAGGTATCATCTGTGGCTATATCCAGTGATTCAGAGTTCATCGTATCGGGAAGTCATGATTATACGGTGAGACTATGGGACGTCAAGACAGGTACCTGTAAGACCATGAGTGGTCACACAGATTGAGTATATGCTGTGGCTATATCCAGTGATTCAGAGTTCATCGTATCGGGAAGTGCAGATTATACGGTGAGACTATGAAATGTCAAGACAGGTACCTGTAAGACCATGAGTGGTCACACTAGTTATGTATGATCTGTGTCTATATCCAGTGATTCAGAGTTCATCGTATCGGGAAGTGCAGATTATACGATGAGACTATGGGACGTCAAGACAGGTACCTGTAAGACCATGAGTGGTCACACAGATTGAGTATAAGCTGTGGCTATATCCAGTGATTCAGAGTTCATCGTATCGGGAAGTGCAGATTATACGGTGAGACTATGGGACGTCAAGACAGGTACCTGTAAGACCATGAGTGGTCACACAGATTGAGTATATGCTGTGGCTATATCCAGTGATTCAGAGTTCATCGTATCGGGAAGTGCAGATTATACGGTGAGACTATGGGACGTCAAGACAGGTACCTGTAAGACCATGAGTGGTCACACAGATTGAGTATATGCTGTGGCTATATCCAGTGATTCAGAGTTCATCGTATCGGGAAGTGCAGATTATACGGTGAGACTATGGGACGTCAAGACAGGTACCTGTAAGACCATGAGAGCTCACACACATTAGGTATCATCTGCTGCTATATCCAGTGATTCAGAGTTCATCGTATCGGGAGGTTATGATTAGACGGTGAGACTATGGGACGTCAAGACAGGTACCTGTAAGACCATGAGTGGTCACACAGATTCAGTATAAGCTGTGGCTATATCCAGTGATTCAGAGTTCATCGTATCGGGAAGTGGAGATTATACGGTGAGACTATGGGACGTCAAGACAGGTACCTGTAAGACCATGAGTGGTCACACAGATTCAGTATATGCTGTGGCTATATCCAGTGATTCAGAGTTCATCGTATCGGGAAGGTTATGATTAGACGGTGAGACTATGGGACGTCAAGACAGGTACCTGTAAGACCATGAGTGGTCACACAGATTGAGTATATGCTGTGGCTATATCCAGTGATTCAGAGTTCATCGTATCGGGAAGTGGAGATAATACGATGAGACTATGGGACGTCAAGACAGGTACCTGTAAGACCATGAGTGGTCACACAGATTCAGTATAAGCTGTGGCTATATCCAGTGATTCAGAGTTCATCGTATCGGGAAGTCATGATTATACGGTGAGACTATGGGACGTCAAGACAGGTACCTGTAAGACCATGATTGTTCACACACATTAGGTATCATCTGTGGCTATATCCAGTGATTCAGAGTTCATCGTATCGGGAAGTCATGATTATACGGTGAGACTATGGGACGTCAAGACAGGTACCTGTAAGACCATGAGTGGTCACACAGATTGAGTATATGCTGTGGCTATATCCAGTGATTCAGAGTTCATCGTATCGGGAAGTGGAGATTATACGGTGAGACTATGGGACGTCAAGACAGGTACCTGTAAGACCATGAGTGGTCACACAGATTCAGTATATGCTGTGGCTATATCCAGTGATTCAGAGTTCATCGTATCGGGAAGTGCAGATTATACGGTGAGACTATGGGACGTCAAGACAGGTACCTGTAAGACCATGAGAGCTCACACACATTAGGTATCATCTGCTGCTATATCCAGTGATTCAGAGTTCATCGTATCGAGAGGTTATGATTAGACGGTGAGACTATGGGACGTCAAGACAGGTACCTGTAAGACCATGAGAGCTCACACACATTAGGTATCATCTGCTGCTATATCCAGTGATTCAGAGTTCATCGTATCGGGAGGTTATGATTAGACGGTGAGACTATGGGACGTCAAGACAGGTACCTGTAAGACCATGAGTGGTCACACAGATTCAGTATAAGCTGTGGCTATATCCAGTGATTCAGAGTTCATCGTATCGGGAAGTGGAGATTATACGGTGAGACTATGGGACGTCAAGACAGGTACCTGTAAGACCATGAGTGGTCACACAGATTCAGTATATGCTGTGGCTATATCCAGTGATTCAGAGTTCATCGTATCGGGAAGTGCAGATTATACGGTGAGACTATGGGACGTCAAGACAGGTACCTGTAAGACCATGAGAGCTCACACACATTAGGTATCATCTGCTGCTATATCCAGTGATTCAGAGTTCATCGTATCGGGAAGTGGAGATTATACGATGAGACTATGGGACGTCAAGACAGGTACCTGTAAGACCATGAGTGGTCACACTAGTTATTTATTATCTGTGGCTATATCCAGTGATTCAGAGTTCATCGTATCGGGAAGTAGAGAAAAAACGGTGAGACTATGGGACGTCAAGACAGGTACTTATAAGACCATGAGTGGTCACACTATTTATGTATTTTCTGTGGCTATATCCAGTGATTCAGAGTTCATCGTATCGGGAAGTGGAGATAATACGATGAGACTATGGGACGTCAAGACAGGTACCTGTAAGACCATGAGTGGTCACACAGATTCAGTATAAGCTGTGGCTATATCCAGTGATTCAGAGTTCATCATATCGGAAGTGCAGATTATACGGTGAGACTATGGGACGTCAAGACAGGTACCTGTAAGACCATGAGTGGTCACACAGATTGAGTATATGCTGTGGCTATATCCAGTGATTCAGAGTTCATCGTATCGGGAAGTGCAGATTATACGGTGAGACTATGGGACGTCAAGACAGGTACCTGTAAGACCATGAGTGGTCACACTAGTTATGTATATGCTGTGGCTATATCCAGTGATTCATAGTTCATCGTATCGGGAAGTGCAGATTATACGGTGAGACTATGGGACGTCAAGACAGGTACCTGTAAGACCATGAGTGGTCACACAGATTGAGTATATGCTGTGGCTATATCCAGTGATTCAGAGTTCATCGTATCGGGAAGTGCAGATTATACGGTGAGACTATGGGACGTCAAGACAGGTACCTGTAAGACCATGAGTGGTCACACAGATTCAGTATAAGCTGTGGCTATATCCAGTGATTCAGAGTTCATCGTATCGGGAAGTGCAGATTATACGGTGAGACTATGGGACGTCAAGACAGGTACCTGTAAGACCATGAGTGGCCACACAGATTGAGTATATGCTGTGGCTATATCCAGTGATTCAGAGTTCATCGTATCGGGAAGTGGAGATAATACGATGAGACTATGGGACGTCAAGACAGGTACCTGTAAGACCATGAGTGGTCACAAAGATTATGTATATGCTGTGGCTATATCCAGTGATTCAGAGTTCATCGTATCGGGAAGTGCAGATAATACGGTGAGACTATGGGACGTCAAGACAGGTACCTGTAAGACCATGAGTGGTCACACAGATTGAGTATATGCTGTGTCTATATCCAGTGATTCAGAGTTCATCGTATCGGGAAGTAGAGATAATACGGTGAGACTATGTGACGTCAAGACAGGTACCTGTAAGACCATGAGTGGTCACACTAGTTATGTATATGCTGTGGCTATATCCAGTGATTCAGAGTTCATCGTATCTGGAAGTCATGATTATACGGTGAGACTATGGGACGTCAAGACAGGTACCTGTAAGACCATGAGTGGTCACACAGATTGAGTATATGCTGTGGCTATATCCAGTGATTCAGAGTTCATCGTATCGGGAAGTGCAGATTATACGGTGAGACTATGGGACGTCAAGACAGGTACCTGTAAGACCATGAGAGCTCACACACATTAGGTATCATCTGCTGCTATATCCAGTGATTCAGAGTTCATCGTATCGGGAAGTGCAGATTATACGGTGAGACTATGGGACGTCAAGACAGGTACTTGTAAGACCATGAGTGGTCACACAAGTTATGTATAAGCTGTGGCTATATCCAGTGATTCAGAGTTCATCGTATCGGGAAGGAATGATTATACGGTGAGACTATGGGACGTCAAGACAGGTACCTGTAAGACCATGAGTGGTCACACAGATTGAGTATATGCTGTGGCTATATCCAGTGATTCAGAGTTCATCGTATCGGGAAGTGGAGATAATACGGTGAGACTATGGGACGTCAAGACAGGTACCTGTAAGACCATGAGTGGTCACACTAGTTATGTATCATCTGTGGCTATATCCAGTGATTCAGAGTTCATCGTATCGGGAAGTGGAGATTAGACGATGAGACTATGGTACGTCAAGACAGGTACCTGTAAGACCATGAGTGGTCACACTAGTTATGTATCATCTGTGGCTATATCCAGTGATTCAGAGTTCATCGTATCGGGAAGTAGAGAAAAAACGGTGAGACTATGGGACGTCAAGACAGGTACCTGTAAGACCATGAGTGGTCACACTAGTTATGTATTTTCTGTGGCTATATCCAGTGATTCAGAGTTCATCGTATCGGGAAGTAGAGATAAAACGATGAGACTATGGGACGTCAAGACAGGTACCTGTAAGACCATGAGTGCTCACACACATTAGGTATCATATGCTGCTATATCCAGTGATTCAGAGTTCATCGTATCGGGAAGTAGAGAAAAAACGGTGAGACTATGGGACGTCAAGACAGGTACCTGTAAGACCATGAGTGGTCACACTAGTTATGTATCATCTGTGGCTATATCCAGTGATTCAGAGTTCATCGTATCGGGAAGTGCAGATTATACGGTGAGACTATGGGACGTCAAGACAGGTACCTGTAAGACCATGAGTGGTCACACTAGTTATGTATCATCTGTGGCTATATCCAGTGATTCAGAGTTCATCGTATCGGGAAGTGGAGATAATACGATGAGACTATGGGACGTCAAGACAGGTACCTGTAAGACCATGAGTGGTCACAAAGATTATGTATATGCTGTGGCTATATCCAGTGATTCAGAGTTCATCGTATCGGGAAGTGCAGATAATACGGTGAGACTATGGGACGTCAAGACAGGTACCTGTAAGACCATGAGTGGTCACACAGATTGAGTATATGCTGTGTCTATATCCAGTGATTCAGAGTTCATCGTATCGGGAAGTAGAGATAATACGGTGAGACTATGTGACGTCAAGACAGGTACCTGTAAGACCATGAGTGGTCACACTAGTTATGTATATGCTGTGGCTATATCCAGTGATTCAGAGTTCATCGTATCTGGAAGTCATGATTATACGGTGAGACTATGGGACGTCAAGACAGGTACCTGTAAGACCATGAGTGGTCACACAGATTGAGTATATGCTGTGGCTATATCCAGTGATTCAGAGTTCATCGTATCGGGAAGTGCAGATTATACGGTGAGACTATGGGACGTCAAGACAGGTACCTGTAAGACCATGAGAGCTCACACACATTAGGTATCATCTGCTGCTATATCCAGTGATTCAGAGTTCATCGTATCGGGAAGTGGAGATAATACGGTGAGACTATGGGACGTCAAGACAGGTACTTATAAGACCATGAGTGGTCACACTATTTATGTATTTTCTGTGGCTATATCCAGTGATTCAGAGTTCATCGTATCGGGAAGTGGAGATAATACGATGAGACTATGGGACGTCAAGACAGGTACCTGTAAGACCATGAGTGGTCACACAGATTCAGTATAAGCTGTGGCTATATCCAGTGATTCAGAGTTCATCATATCGGAAGTGCAGATTATACGGTGAGACTATGGGACGTCAAGACAGGTACCTGTAAGACCATGAGTGGTCACACAGATTGAGTATATGCTGTGGCTATATCCAGTGATTCAGAGTTCATCGTATCGGGAAGTGCAGATTATACGGTGAGACTATGGGACGTCAAGACAGGTACCTGTAAGACCATGAGTGGTCACACTAGTTATGTATATGCTGTGGCTATATCCAGTGATTCATAGTTCATCGTATCGGGAAGTGCAGATTATACGGTGAGACTATGGGACGTCAAGACAGGTACCTGTAAGACCATGAGTGGTCACACAGATTGAGTATATGCTGTGGCTATATCCAGTGATTCAGAGTTCATCGTATCGGGAAGTGCAGATTATACGGTGAGACTATGGGACGTCAAGACAGGTACCTGTAAGACCATGAGTGGTCACACAGATTCAGTATAAGCTGTGGCTATATCCAGTGATTCAGAGTTCATCGTATCGGGAAGTGCAGATTATACGGTGAGACTATGGGACGTCAAGACAGGTACCTGTAAGACCATGAGTGGCCACACAGATTGAGTATATGCTGTGGCTATATCCAGTGATTCAGAGTTCATCGTATCGGGAAGTGGAGATAATACGATGAGACTATGGGACGTCAAGACAGGTACCTGTAAGACCATGAGTGGTCACAAAGATTATGTATATGCTGTGGCTATATCCAGTGATTCAGAGTTCATCGTATCGGGAAGTGCAGATAATACGGTGAGACTATGGGACGTCAAGACAGGTACCTGTAAGACCATGAGTGGTCACACAGATTGAGTATATGCTGTGTCTATATCCAGTGATTCAGAGTTCATCGTATCGGGAAGTAGAGATAATACGGTGAGACTATGTGACGTCAAGACAGGTACCTGTAAGACCATGAGTGGTCACACTAGTTATGTATATGCTGTGGCTATATCCAGTGATTCAGAGTTCATCGTATCTGGAAGTCATGATTATACGGTGAGACTATGGGACGTCAAGACAGGTACCTGTAAGACCATGAGTGGTCACACAGATTGAGTATATGCTGTGGCTATATCCAGTGATTCAGAGTTCATCGTATCGGGAAGTGCAGATTATACGGTGAGACTATGGGACGTCAAGACAGGTACCTGTAAGACCATGAGAGCTCACACACATTAGGTATCATCTGCTGCTATATCCAGTGATTCAGAGTTCATCGTATCGGGAAGTGCAGATTATACGGTGAGACTATGGGACGTCAAGACAGGTACTTGTAAGACCATGAGTGGTCACACAAGTTATGTATAAGCTGTGGCTATATCCAGTGATTCAGAGTTCATCGTATCGGGAAGGAATGATTATACGGTGAGACTATGGGACGTCAAGACAGGTACCTGTAAGACCATGAGTGGTCACACAGATTGAGTATATGCTGTGGCTATATCCAGTGATTCAGAGTTCATCGTATCGGGAAGTGGAGATAATACGGTGAGACTATGGGACGTCAAGACAGGTACCTGTAAGACCATGAGTGGTCACACTAGTTATGTATCATCTGTGGCTATATCCAGTGATTCAGAGTTCATCGTATCGGGAAGTGGAGATTAGACGATGAGACTATGGTACGTCAAGACAGGTACCTGTAAGACCATGAGTGGTCACACTAGTTATGTATCATCTGTGGCTATATCCAGTGATTCAGAGTTCATCGTATCGGGAAGTAGAGAAAAAACGGTGAGACTATGGGACGTCAAGACAGGTACCTGTAAGACCATGAGTGGTCACACTAGTTATGTATTTTCTGTGGCTATATCCAGTGATTCAGAGTTCATCGTATCGGGAAGTAGAGATAAAACGATGAGACTATGGGACGTCAAGACAGGTACCTGTAAGACCATGAGTGCTCACACACATTAGGTATCATATGCTGCTATATCCAGTGATTCAGAGTTCATCGTATCGGGAAGTAGAGAAAAAACGGTGAGACTATGGGACGTCAAGACAGGTACCTGTAAGACCATGAGTGGTCACACTAGTTATGTATCATCTGTGGCTATATCCAGTGATTCAGAGTTCATCGTATCGGGAAGTGCAGATTATACGGTGAGACTATGGGACGTCAAGACAGGTACCTGTAAGACCATGAGTGGTCACACTAGTTATGTATCATCTGTGGCTATATCCAGTGATTCAGAGTTCATCGTATCGGGAGGTTATGATTAGACGGTGAGACTATGGGACGTCAAGACAGGTACCTGTAAGACCATGAGTGGTCACACTAATGTTGTATATGCTGTGGCTATATCCAGTGATTCAGAGTTCATCGTATCGGGAAGTGCAGATTATACGGTGAGACTATGGGACGTCAAGACAGGTACCTGTAAGACCATGAGTGGTCACACAGATTCAGTATAAGCTGTGGCTATATCCAGTGATTCAGAGTTCATCGTATCGGGAAGTGCAGATTATACGGTGAGACTATGGGACGTCAAGACAGGTACCTGTAAGACCATGAGTGGCCACACAGATTGAGTATATGCTGTGGCTATATCCAGTGATTCAGAGTTCATCGTATCGGGAAGTAGAGATAATACGGTGAGACTATGGGACGTCAAGACAGGTACCTGTAAGACCATGAGTGGTCACACTAGTTATGTATATGCTGTGGCTATATCCAGTGATTCAGAGTTCATCGTATCGGGAAGGAATGATTATACGGTGAGACTATGGGACGTCAAGACAGGTACCTGTAAGACCATGAGTGGTCACACTAGTTATGTATTATCTGTGGCTATATCCAGTGATTCAGAGTTCATCGTATCGGGAAGTTATGATAATACGGTGAGACTATGGTACGTCAAGACAGGTACCTGTAAGACCATGAGTGGTCACACTAGTTATGTATCATCTGTGGCTATATCCAGTGATTCAGAGTTCATCGTATCGGGAAGTGCAGATTATACGGTGAGACTATGTGACGTCAAGACAGGTACTTGTAAGACCATGAGTGGTCACACTAGTTATGTATCATCTGTGGCTATATCCAGTGATTCAGAGTTCATCGTATCGGGGAGTTAAGATTAGACGGTGAGACTATGGGACGTCAAGACAGGTACCTGTAAGACCATGAGTGGTCACACTAGTTATGTATCATCTGCTGCTATATCCAGTGATTCAGAGTTCATCGTATCGGGAAGTGCAGATTATACGGTGAGACTATGGGACGTCAAGACAGGTACCTGTAAGACCATGAGTGGTCACACTAGTTATGTATCATCTGTGGCTATATCCAGTGATTCAGAGTTCATCGTATCGGGGAGTTATGATAATACGATGAGACTATGGGACGTCAAGACAGGTACCTGTAAGACCATGAGAGCTCACACACATTAGGTATCATCTGCTGCTATATCCAGTGATTCAGAGTTCATCGTATCGGGAGGTTATGATTAGACGGTGAGACTATGGGACGTCAAGACAGGTACCTGTAAGACCATGAGTGGTCACACTAGTTATGTATTATCTGTGGCTATATCCAGTGATTCAGAGTTCATCGTATCGGGAAGTGGAGATTATACGATGAGACTATGGGACGTCAAGACAGGTACCTGTAAGACCATGAGTGGTCACACTAGTTATTTATTATCTGTGGCTATATCCAGTGATTCAGAGTTCATCGTATCGGGAAGTAGAGAAAAAACGGTGAGACTATGGGACGTCAAGACAGGTACCTGTAAGACCATGAGTGGTCACACTAGTTATGTATCATCTGTGGCTATATCCAGTGATTCAGAGTTCATCGTATCGGGAAGTTAAGATTATACGGTGAGACTATGGGACGTCAAGACAGGTACCTGTAAGACCATGAGTGCTCACACACATTAGGTATCATATGCTGCTATATCCAGTGATTCAGAGTTCATCGTATCGGGAAGTAGAGAAAAAACGGTGAGACTATGGGACGTCAAGACAGGTACCTGTAAGACCATGAGTGCTCACACACATTAGGTATCATATGCTGCTATATCCAGTGATTCAGAGTTCATCGTATCGGGAAGTAGAGAAAAAACGGTGAGACTATGGGACGTCAAGACAGGTACCTGTAAGACCATGAGTGGTCACACTAGTTAAGTATCATCTGTGGCTATATCCAGTGATTCAGAGTTCATCGTATCGGGAAGTGCAGATTATACGGTGAGACTATGGGACGTCAAGACAGGTACCTGTAAGACCATGAGTGGTCACACTAGTTATGTATCATCTGTGGCTATATCCAGTGATTCAGAGTTCATCGTATCGGGAAGTAGAGATAATACGGTGAGACTATGGGACGTCAAGACAGGTACCTGTAAGACCATGAGTGGTCACACTAGTTATGTATCATCTGTGGCTATATCCAGTGATTCAGAGTTCATCGTATCGGGAAGTAGAGAAAAAACGGTGAGACTATGGGACGTCAAGACAGGTACCTGTAAGACCATGAGTGGTCACACTAGTTATGTATCATCTGTGGCTATATCCAGTGATTCAGAGTTCATCGTATCGGGAAGTGGAGATTAGACGATGAGACTATGGGACGTCAAGACAGGTACCTGTAAGACCATGAGTGGTCACACTAGTTATGTATCATCTGTGGCTATATCCAGTGATTCAGAGTTCATCGTATCGGGAAGGAATGATTATACGGTGAGACTATGGGACGTCAAGACAGGTACTTGTAAGACCATGAGTGGTCACACAAGTTATGTATAAGCTGTGGCTATATCCAGTGATTCAGAGTTCATCGTATCGGGAAGTAGAGATAATACGGTGAGACTATGTGACGTCAAGACAGGTACTTGTAAGACCATGATTGTTCACACACATTAGGTATCATCTGTGGCTATATCCAGTGATTCAGAGTTCATCGTATCGGGAAGTGGAGATTAGACGATGAGACTATGGTACGTCAAGACAGGTACCTGTAAGACCATGAGTGGTCACACTAGTTATGTATCATCTGTGGCTATATCCAGTGATTCAGAGTTCATCGTATCGGGAAGTGCAGATAATACGGTGAGACTATGGGACGTCAAGACAGGTACTTGTAAGACCATGAGTGGTCACACAAGTTATGTATAAGCTGTGGCTATATCCAGTGATTCAGAGTTCATCGTATCGGGAAGGAATGATTAGACGGTGAGACTATGGGACGTCAAGACAGGTACCTGTAAGACCATGAGTGGTCACACTAGTTATGTATTATCTGTGGCTATATCCAGTGATTCAGAGTTCATCGTATCGGGAAGTGGAGATTATACGATGAGACTATGGGACGTCAAGACAGGTACCTGTAAGACCATGAGTGGTCACACTAGTTATGTATCATCTGTGGCTATATCCAGTGATTCAGAGTTCATCGTATCGGGAAGTGCAGATTATACGGTGAGACTATGGGACGTCAAGACAGGTACTTGTAAGACCATGATTGTTCACACTAGTTATGTATCATCTGTGGCTATATCCAGTGATTCAGAGTTCATCGTATCGGGAAGTTAAGATTATACGGTGAGACTATGGGACGTCAAGACAGGTACCTGTAAGACCATGAGTGGTCACACTAGTTATGTATATGCTGTGGCTATATCCAGTGATTCATAGTTCATCGTATCGGGAAGGAATGATTATACGGTGAGACTATGGGACGTCAAGACAGGTACTTGTAAGACCATGAGTGGTCACACTAATGTTGTATATGCTGAGGCTATATCCAGTGATTCAGAGTTCATCGTATCGGGAAGTTAAGATTAGACGGTGAGACTATGGGACGTCAAGACAGGTACTTGTAAGACCATGAGTGGTCACACTAGTTATGTATATGCTGTGGCTATATCCAGTGATTCAGAGTTCATCGTATCGGGAAGTTAAGATTATACGGTGAGACTATGGGACGTCAAGACAGGTACTTGTAAGACCATGAGTGGTCACACTAGTTATGTATATGCTGTGGCTATATCCAGTGATTCATAGTTCATCGTATCGGGAAGTGCAGATTATACGGTGAGACTATGGGACGTCAAGACAGGTACCTGTAAGACCATGAGTGGTCACACAGATTGAGTATATGCTGTGGCTATATCCAGTGATTCAGAGTTCATCGTATCGGGAAGTGCAGATTATACGGTGAGACTATGGGACGTCAAGACAGGTACTTGTAAGACCATGAGTGGTCACACAGATTGAGTATATGCTGTGGCTATATCCAGTGATTCAGAGTTCATCGTATCGGGAAGGAATGATAATACGGTGAGACTATGGGACGTCAAGACAGGTACCTGTAAGACCATGAGTGGTCACACTAATGTTTTATATGCTGTGGCTATATCCAGTGATTCAGAGTTCATCGTATCGGGAAGTGCTGATTATACGGTGAGACTATGGGACGTCAAGACAGGTACCTGTAAGACCATGAGTGGTCACACTAGTTATGTATATGCTGTGGCTATATCCAGTGATTCATAGTTCATCGTATCGGGAAGGAATGATTATACGGTGAGACTATGGGACGTCAAGACAGGTACTTGTAGGACCATGAGTGGTCACACAAGTTATGTATCATCTGCTGCTATATCCAGTGATTCAGAGTTCATCGTATCGGGAAGGAATGATTATACGGTGAGACTATGGGACGTCAAGACAGGTACCTGTAAGACCATGAGTGGTCACACTAGTTATGTATCATCTGCTGCTATATCCAGTGATTCAGAGTTCATCGTATCGGGAAGGAATGATTATACGGTGAGACTATGGGACGTCAAGACAGGTACTTGTAAGACCATGAGTGGTCACACAAGTAATGTATAAGCTGTGGCTATATCTAGTGATTCAGAGTTCATCGTATCGGGAAGTAGAGATAATACGGTGAGACTATGTGACGTCAAGACAGGTACTTGTAAGACCATGAGTGGTCACACTAGTTATGTATATGCTGTGGCTATATCCAGTGATTCAGAGTTCATCGTATCGGGAAGTTAAGATTATACGGTGAGACTATGGGACGTCAAGACAGGTACTTGTAAGACCATGAGTGGTCACACTAGTTATGTATATGCTGTGGCTATATCCAGTGATTCATAGTTCATCGTATCGGGAAGGAATGATTATACGGTGAGACTATGGGACGTCAAGACAGGTACTTGTAGGACCATGAGTGGTCACACAAGTTATGTATCATCTGCTGCTATATCCAGTGATTCAGAGTTCATCGTATCGGGAAGGAATGATTATACGGTGAGACTATGGGACGTCAAGACAGGTACTTGTAAGACCATGAGTGGTCACACAAGTTATGTATAAGCTGTGGCTATATCCAGTGATTCAGAGTTCATCGTATCGGGAAGTTAAGATTATACGGTGAGACTATGGGACGTCAAGACAGGTACTTGTAAGACCATGAGTGGTCACACTAGTTATGTATCATCTGTGGCTATATCCAGTGATTCAGAGTTCATCGTATCGGGAAGGAATGATTATACGGTGAGACTATGGGACGTCAAGACAGGTACCTGTAAGACCATGAGTGGTCACACACATTAGGTATCATCTGCTGCTATATCCAGTGATTCAGAGTTCATCGTATCGAGAGGTTATGATTAGACGGTGAGACTATGGGACGTCAAGACAGGTACCTGTAAGACCATGAGTGGTCACACTAGTTATGTATCATCTGTGGCTATATCCAGTGATTCAGAGTTCATCGTATCGGGAAGGAATGATTATACGGTGAGACTATGGGACGTCAAGACAGGTACCTGTAAGACCATGAGTGGTCACACAAGTAATGTATAAGCTGTGTCTATATCTAGTGATTCAGAGTTCATCGTATCGGGAAGTAGAGATAATACGGTGAGACTATGTGACGTCAAGACAGGTACTTGTAAGACCATGAGTGGTCACACTAGTTATGTATATGCTGTGGCTATATCCAGTGATTCAGAGTTCATCGTATCGGGAAGTGGAGATTAGACGATGAGACTATGGGACGTCAAGACAGGTACCTGTAAGACCATGAGTGGTCACACTAGTTATGTATCATCTGTGGCTATATCCAGTGATTCAGAGTTCATCGTATCGGGAAGTGCAGATTATACGGTGAGACTATGGGACGTCAAGACAGGTACCTGTAAGACCATGAGTGGTCACACTAGTTATGTATATGCTGTGGCTATATCCAGTGATTCAGAGTTCATCGTATCGGGAAGGAATGATTATACGGTGAGACTATGGGACGTCAAGACAGGTACCTGTAAGACCATGAGTGGTCACACTAGTTATGTATATGCTGTGGCTATATCCAGTGATTCAGAGTTCATCGTATCGGGAAGTGCAGATTATACGGTGAGACTATGGGACGTCAAGACAGGTACCTGTAAGACCATGAGTGGTCACACTAATGTTGTATATGCTGTGGCTATATCCAGTGATTCAGAGTTCATCGTATCGGGAAGGAATGATTATACGGTGAGACTATGGGACGTCAAGACAGGTACCTGTAAGACCATGAGTGGTCACACTAGTTATGTATCATCTGTGGCTATATCCAGTGATTCAGAGTTCATCGTATCGGGAAGTGCAGATTATACGGTGAGACTATGGGACGTCAAGACAGGTACTTGTAAGACCATGAGTGGTCACACAGATTGAGTATATGCTGTGGCTATATCCAGTGATTCAGAGTTCATCGTATCGGGAAGGAATGATTATACGGTGAGACTATGGGACGTCAAGACAGGTACCTGTAAGACCATGAGTGGTCACACAGATTGAGTATATGCTGTGGCTATATCCAGTGATTCAGAGTTCATCGTATCGGGAAGGAATGATTATACGGTGAGACTATGGGACGTCAAGACAGGTACCTGTAAGACCATGAGTGGTCACACTAGTTATGTATCATCTGTGGCTATATCCAGTGATTCATAGTTCATCGTATCGGGAAGGAATGATTATACGGTGAGACTATGGGACGTCAAGACAGGTACTTGTAGGACCATGAGTGGTCACACAAGTTATGTATCATCTGCTGCTATATCCAGTGATTCAGAGTTCATCGTATCGGGAAGGAATGATTATACGGTGAGACTATGGGACGTCAAGACAGGTACCTGTAAGACCATGAGTGGTCACACTAGTTATGTATCATCTGCTGCTATATCCAGTGATTCAGAGTTCATCGTATCGGGAAGGAATGATTATACGGTGAGACTATGGGACGTCAAGACAGGTACTTGTAAGACCATGAGTGGTCACACAAGTAATGTATAAGCTGTGGCTATATCTAGTGATTCAGAGTTCATCGTATCGGGAAGTAGAGATAATACGGTGAGACTATGTGACGTCAAGACAGGTACTTGTAAGACCATGAGTGGTCACACTAGTTATGTATATGCTGTGGCTATATCCAGTGATTCAGAGTTCATCGTATCGGGAAGTTAAGATTATACGGTGAGACTATGGGACGTCAAGACAGGTACTTGTAAGACCATGAGTGGTCACACTAGTTATGTATCATCTGTGGCTATATCCAGTGATTCAGAGTTCATCGTATCGGGAAGGAATGATTATACGGTGAGACTATGGGACGTCAAGACAGGTACCTGTAAGACCATGAGTGGTCACACACATTAGGTATCATCTGCTGCTATATCCAGTGATTCAGAGTTCATCGTATCGAGAGGTTATGATAATACGGTGAGACTATGGGACGTCAAGACAGGTACCTGTAAGACCATGAGTGGTCACACTAGTTATGTATCATCTGTGGCTATATCCAGTGATTCAGAGTTCATCGTATCGGGAAGGAATGATTATACGGTGAGACTATGGGACGTCAAGACAGGTACCTGTAAGACCATGAGTGGTCACACTAGTTATGTATCATCTGTGGCTATATCCAGTGATTCAGAGTTCATCGTATCGGGAAGTGGAGATTAGACGATGAGACTATGGGACGTCAAGACAGGTACCTGTAAGACCATGAGTGGTCACACTAGTTATGTATATGCTGTGGCTATATCCAGTGATTCAGAGTTCATCGTATCGGGAAGTGCAGATTATACGGTGAGACTATGGGACGTCAAGACAGGTACCTGTAAGACCATGAGTGGTCACACTAGTTATGTATATGCTGTGGCTATATCCAGTGATTCAGAGTTCATCGTATCGGGAAGTAATGATAAGACGGTGAGACTATGGGACGTCAAGACAGGTACCTGTAAGACCATGAGTGGTCACACTAGTTATGTATATGCTGTGGCTATATCCAGTGATTCAGAGTTCATCGTATCGGGAAGTGCAGATTATACGGTGAGACTATGGGACGTCAAGACAGGTACCTGTAAGACCATGAGTGGTCACACTAGTTATGTATATGCTGTGGCTATATCCAGTGATTCAGAGTTCATCGTATCGGGGAGTTATGATAATACGGTGAGACTATGGGACGTCAAGACAGGTACCTGTAAGACCATGAGTGGTCACACTAGTTATGTATCATCTGTGGCTATATCCAGTGATTCAGAGTTCATCGTATCGGGAAGGAATGATTATACGGTGAGACTATGGGACGTCAAGACAGGTACCTGTAAGACCATGAGTGGTCACACTAGTTATGTATCATCTGTGGCTATATCCAGTGATTCAGAGTTCATCGTATCGGGAAGTGGAGATTAGACGATGAGACTATGGGACGTCAAGACAGGTACCTGTAAGACCATGAGTGGTCACACTAGTTATGTATCATCTGTGGCTATATCCAGTGATTCAGAGTTCATCGTATCGGGAAGTGCAGATTATACGGTGAGACTATGGAACGTCAAGACAGGTACCTGTAAGACCATGAGTGGTCACACTAGTTATGTATATGCTGTGGCTATATCCAGTGATTCAGAGTTCATCGTATCGGGAAGTGATGATAAGACGGTGAGACTATGGAACGTCAAGACAGGTACCTGTAAGACCATGAGTGGTCACACAGATTGACTATATGCTTTGGCTATATCCAGTGATTCAGAGTTCATCGTATCGGGAAGTTAAGATTAGACGGTGAGACTATGGGACGTCAAGACAGGTACCTGTAAGACCATGAGTGGTCACACTAGTTATGTATCATCTGCTGCTATATCAAGTGATTCAGAGTTCATCGTATCGGGAGGTTATGATTAGACGGTGAGACTATGGGACGTCAAGACAGGTACCTGTAAGACCATGAGTGGTCACACTAATGTTGTATATGCTGTGGCTATATCCAGTGATTCAGAGTTCATCGTATCGGGAAGTTATGATAATACGGTGAGACTATGGGACGTCAAGACAGGTACCTGTAAGACCATGAGTGGTCACACTAATTCTGTATATGCTGTGGCTATATCCAGTGATTCAGAGTTCATCGTATCGGGAAGTGCAGATTAGACGGTGAGACTATGGGACGTCAAGACAGGTACCTGTAAGACCATGAGTGGTCACACTAATGTTGTATATGCTGTGGCTATATCCAGTGATTCAGAGTTCATCGTATCGGGGAGTTATGATAATACGGTGAGACTATGGGACGTCAAGACAGGTACCTGTAAGACCATGAGTGGTCACACTAATGTTGTATATGCTGTGGCTATATCCAGTGATTCAGAGTTCATCGTATCGGGAAGTGCAGATTATACGGTGAGACTATGGGACGTCAAGACAGGTACCTGTAAGACCATGAGTGGTCACACTAATGTTGTATATGCTGTGGCTATATCCAATGATTCAGAGTTCATCGTATCGGGAAGTTAAGATTATACGGTGAGACTATGGGACGTCAAGACAGGTACCTGTAAGACCATGAGTGGTCACACTAGTTATGTATCATCTGTGGCTATATCCAGTTATTCAGAGTTCATCGTATCGGGAAGTGCAGATAATACGGTGAGACTATGGGACGTCAAGACAGGTACCTGTAAGACCATGAGTGGTCACACTAGTTATGTATCATCTGTGGCTATATCCAGTGATTCAGAGTTCATCGTATCGGGAAGTAATGATAAGACGGTGAGACTATGGGACGTCAAGACAGGTACCTGTAAGACCATGAGTGGTCACACTAGTTATGTATATGCTGTGGCTATATCCAGTGATTCAGAGTTCATCGTATCGGGAAGTGCAGATTATACGGTGAGACTATGGGACGTCAAGACAGGTACCTGTAAGACCATGAGTGGTCACACTAATGTTGTATATGCTGTGGCTATATCCAGTGATTCAGAGTTCATCGTATCGGGGAGTTATGATAATACGGTGAGACTATGGGACGTCAAGACAGGTACCTGTAAGACCATGAGTGGTCACACTAGTTATGTATCATCTGCTGCTATATCCAGTGATTCAGAGTTCATCGTATCGGGAAGTGCAGATTATACGGTGAGACTATGGGACGTCAAGACAGGTACTTGTAAGACCATGAGTGGTCACACAGATTGAGTATATGCTGTGGCTATATCCAGTGATTCAGAGTTCATCGTATCGGGAAGGAATGATTATACGGTGAGACTATGGGACGTCAAGACAGGTACCTGTAAGACCATGAGTGGTCACACAGATTGAGTATATGCTGTGGCTATATCCAGTGATTCAGAGTTCATCGTATCGGGAAGTGCAGATTATACGGTGAGACTATGGGACGTCAAGACAGGTACCTGTAAGACCATGAGTGGTCACACTAGTTATGTATATGCTGTGGCTATATCCAGTGATTCATAGTTCATCGTATCGGGAAGGAATGATTATACGGTGAGACTATGGGACGTCAAGACAGGTACTTGTAGGACCATGAGTGGTCACACTAGTTATGTATCATCTGTGGCTATATCCAGTGATTCAGAGTTCATCGTATCGGGAAGGAATGATTATACGGTGAGACTATGGTACGTCAAGACAGGTACCTGTAAGACCATGAGTGGTCACACTAGTTATGTATCATCTGCTGCTATATCCAGTGATTCAGAGTTCATCGTATCGGGAAGGAATGATTATACGGTGAGACTATGGGACGTCAAGACAGGTACTTGTAAGACCATGAGTGGTCACACAAGTAATGTATAAGCTGTGGCTATATCTAGTGATTCAGAGTTCATCGTATCGGGAAGTTAAGATTATACGGTGAGACTATGGGACGTCAAGACAGGTACTTGTAAGACCATGAGTGGTCACACTAGTTATGTATATGCTGTGGCTATATCCAGTGATTCAGAGTTCATCGTATCGGGAAGTAATGATTAGACGGTGAGACTATGGGACGTCAAGACAGGTACCTGTAAGACCATGAGTGGTCACACTAGTTATGTATATGCTGTGGCTATATCCAGTGATTCAGAGTTCATCGTATCGGGAAGTAATGATTATACGGTGAGACTATGGGACGTCAAGACAGGTACCTGTAAGACCATGAGTGGTCACACTAGTTATGTATCATCTGTGGCTATATCCAGTGATTCAGAGTTCATCGTATCGGGAAGTGCAGATAATACGATGAGACTATGGGACGTCAAGACAGGTACCTGTAAGACCATGATTGTTCACACACATTAGGTATCATCTGTGGCTATATCCAGTGATTCAGAGTTCATCGTATCGGGAAGGAATGATTATACGGTGAGACTATGGGACGTCAAGACAGGTACTTGTAAGACCATGATTGTTCACACACATTAGGTATCATCTGTGGCTATATCCAGTGATTCATAGTTCATCGTATCGGGAAGGAATGATTATACGGTGAGACTATGGGACGTCAAGACAGGTACTTGTAAGACCATGAGTGGTCACACTAATGTTGTATATGCTGAGGCTATATCCAGTGATTCAGAGTTCATCGTATCGGGAAGGAATGATTATACGATGAGACTATGGGACGTCAAGACAGGTACCTGTAAGACCATGAGTGGTCACACTAGTTATGTATAAGCTGTGGCTATATCTAGTGATTCAGAGTTCATCGTATCGGGAAGTAGAGATAATACGGTGAGACTATGTGACGTCAAGACAGGTACTTGTAAGACCATGAGTGGTCACACTAGTTATGTATATGCTGTGGCTATATCCAGTGATTCAGAGTTCATCGTATCGGGAAGGAATGATTATACGGTGAGACTATGGGACGTCAAGACAGGTACTTGTAAGACCATGATTGTTCACACACATTAGGTATCATCTGTGGCTATATCCAGTGATTCATAGTTCATCGTATCGGGAAGGAATGATTATACGGTGAGACTATGGGACGTCAAGACAGGTACTTGTAAGACCATGAGTGGTCACACAAGTAATGTATAAGCTGCGGCTATATCTAGTGATTCAGAGTTCATCGTATCGGGAAGTAGAGATAATACGGTGAGACTATGTGACGTCAAGACAGGTACTTGTAAGACCATGAGTGGTCACACTAGTTATGTATCATCTGTGGCTATATCCAGTGATTCAGAGTTCATCGTATCGGGAAGTGGAGATTAGACGGTGAGACTATGGGACGTCAAGACAGGTACCTGTAAGACCATGAGTGGTCACACTAGTTATGTATCATCTGCTGCTATATCCAGTGATTCAGAGTTCATCGTATCGAGAGGTTATGATTAGACGGTGAGACTATGGGACGTCAAGACAGGTACCTGTAAGACCATGAGTGGTCACACTAGTTATGTATTATCTGTGGCTATATCCAGTGATTCAGAGTTCATCGTATCGGGAAGGAATGATTATACGGTGAGACTATGGGACGTCAAGACAGGTACCTGTAAGACCATGAGTGGTCACACTAGTTATGTATCATCTGTGGCTATATCCAGTGATTCATAGTTCATCGTATCGGGAAGGAATGATTATACGGTGAGACTATGGGACGTCAAGACAGGTACTTGTAAGACCATGATTGTTCACACACATTAGGTATCATCTGTGGCTATATCCAGTGATTCAGAGTTCATCGTATCGGGAAGTTATGATTATACGGTGAGACTATGGGACGTCAAGACAGGTACCTGTAAGACCATGAGTGGTCACACTAGTTAAGTATCATCTGTGGCTATATCCTTTGATTCAGAGTTCATCGTATCGGGGAGTTATGATAATACGGTGAGACTATGGGACGTCAAGACAGGTACCTGTAAGACCATGAGTGGTCACACTAGTTATGTATCATCTGTGGCTATATCCAGTGATTCAGAGTTCATCGTATCGAGAGGTTATGATTAGACGGTGAGACTATGGGACGTCAAGACAGGTACCTGTAAGACCATGAGTGGTCACACTAGTTATGTATTATCTGTGGCTATATCCAGTGATTCAGAGTTCATCGTATCGGGAAGGAATGATTATACGGTGAGACTATGGGACGTCAAGACAGGTACCTGTAAGACCATGAGTGGTCACACTAGTTATGTATCATCTGTGGCTATATCCAGTGATTCATAGTTCATCGTATCGGGAAGTTATGATTATACGGTGAGACTATGGGACGTCAAGACAGGTACCTGTAAGACCATGAGTGGTCACACTAGTTAAGTATCATCTGTGGCTATATCCAGTGATTCAGAGTTCATCGTATCGGGAAGGAATGATTATACGGTGAGACTATGGGACGTCAAGACAGGTACTTGTAAGACCATGAGTGGTCACACAAGTTATGTATCATCTGCTGCTATATCCAGTGATTCAGAGTTCATCGTATCGGGAAGGAATGATTATACGGTGAGACTATGGGACGTCAAGACAGGTACCTGTAAGACCATGAGTGGTCACACTAGTTATGTATCATCTGTGGCTATATCCAGTGATTCAGAGTTCATCGTATCGGGAAGTGGAGATTAGACGGTGAGACTATGGGACGTCAAGACAGGTACTTGTAAGACCATGAGTGGTCACACAAGTAATGTATAAGCTGTGGCTATATCTAGTGATTCAGAGTTCATCGTATCGGGAAGTAGAGATAATACGGTGAGACTATGTGACGTCAAGACAGGTACTTGTAAGACCATGAGTGGTCACACTAGTTATGTATATGCTGTGGCTATATCCAGTGATTCAGAGTTCATCGTATCGGGAAGTTAAGATTATACGGTGAGACTATGGGACGTCAAGACAGGTACTTGTAAGACCATGAGTGGTCACACTAGTTATGTATCATCTGTGGCTATATCCAGTGATTCAGAGTTCATCGTATCGGGAAGGAATGATTATACGGTGAGACTATGGGACGTCAAGACAGGTACCTGTAAGACCATGAGTGGTCACACACATTAGGTATCATCTGCTGCTATATCCAGTGATTCAGAGTTCATCGTATCGAGAGGTTATGATTAGACGGTGAGACTATGGGACGTCAAGACAGGTACCTGTAAGACCATGAGTGGTCACACTAGTTATGTATCATCTGTGGCTATATCCAGTGATTCAGAGTTCATCGTATCGGGAAGGAATGATTATACGGTGAGACTATGGGACGTCAAGACAGGTACCTGTAAGACCATGAGTGGTCACACTAGTTATGTATATGCTGTGGCTATATCCAGTGATTCAGAGTTCATCGTATCGGGAAGTGGAGATTAGACGATGAGACTATGGTACGTCAAGACAGGTACCTGTAAGACCATGAGTGGTCACACTAGTTATGTATCATCTGTGGCTATATCCAGTGATTCAGAGTTCATCGTATCGGGAAGTGGAGATTAGACGGTGAGACTATGGGACGTCAAGACAGGTACCTGTAAGACCATGATTGTTCACACACATTAGGTATCATCTGTGGCTATATCCAGTGATTCAGAGTTCATCGTATCGGGAAGGAATGATTATACGGTGAGACTATGGGACGTCAAGACAGGTACTTGTAAGACCATGATTGTTCACACACATTAGGTATCATCTGTGGCTATATCCAGTGATTCAGAGTTCATCGTATCGAGAGGTTATGATTAGACGGTGAGACTATGGGACGTCAAGACAGGTACCTGTAAGACCATGAGTGGTCACACTAGTTATGTATCATCTGTGGCTATATCCAGTGATTCAGAGTTCATCGTATCGGGAAGGAATGATTATACGGTGAGACTATGGTACGTCAAGACAGGTACCTGTAAGACCATGAGTGGTCACACTAGTTATGTATTATCTGTGGCTATATCCAGTGATTCAGAGTTCATCGTATCGGGAAGGAATGATTATACGGTGAGACTATGGGACGTCAAGACAGGTACCTGTAAGACCATGAGTGGTCACACTAGTTATGTATCATCTGTGGCTATATCCAGTGATTCATAGTTCATCGTATCGGGAAGGAATGATTATACGGTGAGACTATGGGACGTCAAGACAGGTACTTGTAAGACCATGAGTGGTCACACTAGTTATGTATATGCTGTGGCTATATCCAGTGATTCAGAGTTCATCGTATCGGGAAGGAATGATTATACGGTGAGACTATGGTACGTCAAGACAGGTACCTGTAAGACCATGAGTGGTCACACTAGTTATGTATTATCTGTGGCTATATCCAGTGATTCAGAGTTCATCGTATCGGGAAGGAATGATTATACGGTGAGACTATGGGACGTCAAGACAGGTACCTGTAAGACCATGAGTGGTCACACTAGTTATGTATATGCTGTGGCTATATCCAGTGATTCAGAGTTCATCGTATCGGGAAGTAATGATAAGACGGTGAGACTATGGGACGTCAAGACAGGTACCTGTAAGACCATGAGTGGTCACACTAGTTATGTATCATCTGTGGCTATATCCAGTGATTCAGAGTTCATCGTATCGGGAAGTGCAGATTATACGGTGAGACTATGGGACGTCAAGACAGGTACCTGTAAGACCATGAGTGGTCACACTAGTTATGTATATGCTGTGGCTATATCCAGTGATTCAGAGTTCATCGTATCGGGAAGTGATGATAAGACGGTGAGACTATGGAACGTCAAGACAGGTACCTGTAAGACCATGAGTGGTCACACTAGTTATGTATCATCTGTGGCTATATCCAGTGATTCAGAGTTCATCGTATCGAGAGGTTATGATTAGACGGTGAGACTATGGGACGTCAAGACAGGTACCTGTAAGACCATGAGTGGTCACACTAGTTATGTATTATCTGTGGCTATATCCAGTGATTCAGAGTTCATCGTATCGGGAAGGAATGATTATACGGTGAGACTATGGGACGTCAAGACAGGTACCTGTAAGACCATGAGTGGTCACACTAGTTATGTATATGCTGTGGCTATATCCAGTGATTCAGAGTTCATCGTATCGGGAAGTAATGATAAGACGGTGAGACTATGGGACGTCAAGACAGGTACCTGTAAGACCATGAGTGGTCACACTAGTTATGTATTATCTGTGGCTATATCCAGTGATTCAGAGTTCATCGTATCGGGAAGGAATGATTATACGGTGAGACTATGGTACGTCAAGACAGGTACCTGTAAGACCATGAGTGGTCACACTAGTTATGTATTATCTGTGGCTATATCCAGTGATTCAGAGTTCATCGTATCGGGAAGGAATGATTATACGGTGAGACTATGGGACGTCAAGACAGGTACCTGTAAGACCATGAGTGGTCACACTAGTTATGTATATGCTGTGGCTATATCCAGTGATTCAGAGTTCATCGTATCGGGAAGTGGAGATTAGACGATGAGACTATGGTACGTCAAGACAGGTACCTGTAAGACCATGAGTGGTCACACTAGTTATGTATCATCTGTGGCTATATCCAGTGATTCAGAGTTCATCGTATCGGGAAGTGCAGATTATACGGTGAGACTATGGGACGTCAAGACAGGTACCTGTAAGACCATGAGTGGTCACACTAGTTATGTATATGCTGTGGCTATATCCAGTGATTCAGAGTTCATCGTATCGGGAAGTGATGATAAGACGGTGAGACTATGGGACGTCAAGACAGGTACCTGTAAGACCATGAGTGGTCACACTAGTTATGTATCATCTGTGGCTATATCCAGTGATTCAGAGTTCATCGTATCGGGAAGTGGAGATTAGACGGTGAGACTATGGGACGTCAAGACAGGTACCTGTAAGACCATGAGTGGTCACACTAGTTATGTATCATCTGCTGCTATATCCAGTGATTCAGAGTTCATCGTATCGAGAGGTTATGATTAGACGGTGAGACTATGGGACGTCAAGACAGGTACCTGTAAGACCATGAGTGGTCACACTAGTTATGTATTATCTGTGGCTATATCCAGTGATTCAGAGTTCATCGTATCGGGAAGGAATGATTATACGGTGAGACTATGGGACGTCAAGACAGGTACCTGTAAGACCATGAGTGGTCACACTAGTTATGTATCATCTGTGGCTATATCCAGTGATTCATAGTTCATCGTATCGGGAAGGAATGATTATACGGTGAGACTATGGGACGTCAAGACAGGTACTTGTAAGACCATGATTGTTCACACACATTAGGTATCATCTGTGGCTATATCCAGTGATTCATAGTTCATTGTATCGGGAAGGAATGATTATACGGTGAGACTATGGGACGTCAAGACAGGTACTTGTAAGACCATGAGTGGTCACACTAATGTTGTATATGCTGTGGCTATATCCAGTGATTCAGAGTTCATCGTATCGGGAAGTAATGATAAGACGGTGAGACTATGGGACGTCAAGACAGGTACCTGTAAGACCATGAGTGGTCACACTAGTTATGTATTATCTGTGGCTATATCCAGTGATTCAGAGTTCATCGTATCGGGAAGGAATGATTATACGGTGAGACTATGGTACGTCAAGACAGGTACCTGTAAGACCATGAGTGGTCACACTAGTTATGTATTATCTGTGGCTATATCCAGTGATTCAGAGTTCATCGTATCGGGAAGGAATGATTATACGGTGAGACTATGGGACGTCAAGACAGGTACCTGTAAGACCATGAGTGGTCACACTAGTTATGTATATGCTGTGGCTATATCCAGTGATTCAGAGTTCATCGTATCGGGAAGTGGAGATTAGACGATGAGACTATGGTACGTCAAGACAGGTACCTGTAAGACCATGAGTGGTCACACTAGTTATGTATCATCTGTGGCTATATCCAGTGATTCAGAGTTCATCGTATCGGGAAGTGGAGATTAGACGGTGAGACTATGGGACGTCAAGACAGGTACCTGTAAGACCATGAGTGGTCACACTAGTTATGTATCATCTGCTGCTATATCCAGTGATTCAGAGTTCATCGTATCGAGAGGTTATGATTAGACGGTGAGACTATGGGACGTCAAGACAGGTACCTGTAAGACCATGAGTGGTCACACTAGTTATGTATTATCTGTGGCTATATCCAGTGATTCAGAGTTCATCGTATCGGGAAGGAATGATTATACGGTGAGACTATGGGACGTCAAGACAGGTACCTGTAAGACCATGAGTGGTCACACTAGTTATGTATCATCTGTGGCTATATCCAGTGATTCATAGTTCATCGTATCGGGAAGGAATGATTATACGGTGAGACTATGGGACGTCAAGACAGGTACTTGTAAGACCATGATTGTTCACACACATTAGGTATCATCTGTGGCTATATCCAGTGATTCAGAGTTCATCGTATCGGGAAGTTATGATTATACGGTGAGACTATGGGACGTCAAGACAGGTACCTGTAAGACCATGAGTGGTCACACTAGTTAAGTATCATCTGTGGCTATATCCTTTGATTCAGAGTTCATCGTATCGGGGAGTTATGATAATACGGTGAGACTATGGGACGTCAAGACAGGTACCTGTAAGACCATGAGTGGTCACACTAGTTATGTATCATCTGTGGCTATATCCAGTGATTCAGAGTTCATCGTATCGGGAAGTGCAGATTATACGGTGAGACTATGGGACGTCAAGACAGGTACTTGTAAGACCATGAGTGGTCACACTAATGTTGTATATGCTGTGGCTATATCCAATGATTCAGAGTTCATCGTATCGGGAAGTTAAGATTATACGGTGAGACTATGGGACGTCAAGACAGGTACCTGTAAGACCATGAGTGGTCACACACATTATGTATATGCTGTGGCTATATCCAGTGATTCAGAGTTCATCGTATCGGGAAGTGCAGATTATACGGTGAGACTATGGGACGTCAAGACAGGTACCTGTAAGACCATGAGTGGTCACACAGATTGAGTATATGCTGTGGCTATATCCAGTGATTCAGAGTTCATCGTATCGGGAAGTAGAGATAATACGGTGAGACTATGGGACGTCAAGACAGGTACCTGTAAGACCATGAGTGGTCACACAGATTGAGTATATGCTGTGGCTATATCCAGTGATTCAGAGTTCATCGTATCGGGAAGTGGAGATAATACGATGAGACTATGGAACGTCAAGACAGGTACCTGTAAGACCATGAGTGGTCACACTAGTTATGTATATGCTGTGGCTATATCCAGTGATTCAGAGTTCATCGTATCGGGAAGTTATGATTATACGGTGAGACTATGGGACGTCAAGACAGGTACCTGTAAGACCATGAGTGGTCACACTAGTTAAGTATCATCTGTGGCTATATCCAGTGATTCAGAGTTCATCGTATCGGGAAGGAATGATTATACGGTGAGACTATGGGACGTCAAGACAGGTACTTGTAAGACCATGAGTGGTCACACAAGTTATGTATCATCTGCTGCTATATCCAGTGATTCAGAGTTCATCGTATCGGGAAGTGCAGATTATACGGTGAGACTATGGGACGTCAAGACAGGTACCTGTAAGACCATGAGTGGTCACACAGATTGAGTATATGCTGTGGCTATATCCAGTGATTCAGAGTTCATCGTATCGGGAAGGAATGATTATACGGTGAGACTATGGGACGTCAAGACAGGTACCTGTAAGACCATGAGTGGTCACACTAGTTATGTATCATCTGCTGCTATATCCAGTGATTCAGAGTTCATCGTATCGGGAAGGAATGATTATACGGTGAGACTATGGGACGTCAAGACAGGTACTTGTAAGACCATGATTGTTCACACACATTAGGTATCATCTGTGGCTATATCCAGTGATTCAGAGTTCATCGTATCGGGAAGTGGAGATTAGACGATGAGACTATGGGACGTCAAGACAGGTACCTGTAAGACCATGAGTGGTCACACTAGTTATGTATCATCTGTGGCTATATCCAGTGATTCAGAGTTCATCGTATCGGGAAGTGCAGATTATACGGTGAGACTATGGGACGTCAAGACAGGTACCTGTAAGACCATGAGTGGTCACACACATTAGGTATCATCTGCTGCTATATCCAGTGATTCAGAGTTCATCGTATCGAGAGGTTATGATTATACGGTGAGACTATGGGACGTCAAGACAGGTACCTGTAAGACCATGAGTGGTCACACACATTATGTATATGCTGTGGCTATATCCAGTGATTCAGAGTTCATCGTATCGGGAAGTGCAGATTATACGGTGAGACTATGGGACGTCAAGACAGGTACCTGTAAGACCATGAGTGGTCAGACTAGTTCTGTATATTCTGTGGCTATATCCAGTGATTCAGAGTTCATCGTATCGGGAAGTGCAGATAATACGATGAGACTATGGGACGTCAAGACAGGTACCTGTAAGACCATGATTGTTCACACACATTAGGTATCATCTGTGGCTATATCCAGTGATTCAGAGTTCATCGTATCGGGAAGGAATGATTATACGGTGAGACTATGGGACGTCAAGACAGGTACTTGTAAGACCATGATTGTTCACACACATTAGGTATCATCTGTGGCTATATCCAGTGATTCAGAGTTCATCGTATCGGGAAGTGGAGATTAGACGATGAGACTATGGGACGTCAAGACAGGTACCTGTAAGACCATGAGTGGTCACACTAGTTATGTATATGCTGTGGCTATATCCAGTGATTCAGAGTTCATCGTATCGGGAAGTGGAGATTAGACGATGAGACTATGGGACGTCAAGACAGGTACCTGTAAGACCATGAGTGGTCACACAGATTGAGTATATGCTGTGGCTATATCCAGTGATTCAGAGTTCATCGTATCGGGAAGGAATGATTATACGGTGAGACTATGGGACGTCAAGACAGGTACCTGTAAGACCATGAGTGGTCACACTAGTTATGTATCATCTGCTGCTATTTCCAGTGATTCAGAGTTCATCGTATCGGGAAGGAATGATTATACGGTGAGACTATGGGACGTCAAGACAGGTACTTGTAAGACCATGATTGTTCACACACATTAGGTATCATCTGTGGCTATATCCAGTGATTCAGAGTTCATCGTATCGGGAAGTTAAGATTAGACGGTGAGACTATGGGACGTCAAGACAGGTACCTGTAAGACCATGAGTGGTCACACTAGTTATGTATATGCTTTGGCTATATCCAGTGATTCAGAGTTCATCGTATCGGGAAGTGGAGATTAGACGATGAGACTATGGGACGTCAAGACAGGTACCTGTAAGACCATGAGTGGTCACACTAGTTATGTATATGCTGTGGCTATATCCAGTGATTCAGAGTTCATCGTATCGGGAAGTGGAGATTAGACGATGAGACTATGGTACGTCAAGACAGGTACCTGTAAGACCATGAGTGGTCACACTAGTTATGTATCATCTGTGGCTATATCCAGTGATTCAGAGTTCATCGTATCGGGAAGTGCAGATTATACGGTGAGACTATGGGACGTCAAGACAGGTACCTGTAAGACCATGATTGTTCACACACATTAGGTATCATCTGTGGCTATATCCAGTGATTCAGAGTTCATCGTATCGGGAAGGAATGATTATACGGTGAGACTATGGGACGTCAAGACAGGTACTTGTAAGACCATGATTGTTCACACACATTAGGTATCATCTGTGGCTATATCCAGTGATTCAGAGTTCATCGTATCGGGAAGTGGAGATTAGACGATGAGACTATGGGACGTCAAGACAGGTACCTGTAAGACCATGAGTGGTCACACTAGTTATGTATATGCTGTGGCTATATCCAGTGATTCAGAGTTCATCGTATCGGGAAGTGGAGATTAGACGATGAGACTATGGGACGTCAAGACAGGTACCTGTAAGACCATGAGTGGTCACACAGATTGAGTATATGCTGTGGCTATATCCAGTGATTCAGAGTTCATCGTATCGGGAAGGAATGATTATACGGTGAGACTATGGGACGTCAAGACAGGTACCTGTAAGACCATGAGTGGTCACACTAGTTATGTATCATCTGCTGCTATTTCCAGTGATTCAGAGTTCATCGTATCGGGAAGGAATGATTATACGGTGAGACTATGGGACGTCAAGACAGGTACTTGTAAGACCATGATTGTTCACACACATTAGGTATCATCTGTGGCTATATCCAGTGATTCAGAGTTCATCGTATCGGGAAGTTAAGATTAGACGGTGAGACTATGGGACGTCAAGACAGGTACCTGTAAGACCATGAGTGGTCACACTAGTTATGTATATGCTTTGGCTATATCCAGTGATTCAGAGTTCATCGTATCGGGAAGTGGAGATTAGACGATGAGACTATGGGACGTCAAGACAGGTACCTGTAAGACCATGAGTGGTCACACTAGTTATGTATATGCTGTGGCTATATCCAGTGATTCAGAGTTCATCGTATCGGGAAGTGGAGATTAGACGATGAGACTATGGTACGTCAAGACAGGTACCTGTAAGACCATGAGTGGTCACACTAGTTATGTATCATCTGTGGCTATATCCAGTGATTCAGAGTTCATCGTATCGGGAAGTGCAGATTATACGGTGAGACTATGGGACGTCAAGACAGGTACCTGTAAGACCATGATTGTTCACACACATTAGGTATCATCTGTGGCTATATCCAGTGATTCAGAGTTCATCGTATCGGGAAGGAATGATTATACGGTGAGACTATGTGACGTCAAGACAGGTACTTGTAAGACCATGAGTGGTCACACAGATTGAGTATATGCTGTGGCTATATCCAGTGATTCAGAGTTCATCGTATCGGGAAGTGGAGATTAGACGATGAGACTATGGTACGTCAAGACAGGTACTTGTAAGACCATGAATGGTCACACTAGTTATGTATCATCTGTGGCTATATCCAGTGATTCAGAGTTCATCGTATCGGGAAGTGCAGATTATACGGTGAGACTATGGGACGTCAAGACAGGTACCTGTAAGACCATGAGTGGTCACACAAATTAGGTATCATCTGCTGCTATATCCAGTGATTCAGAGTTCATCGTATCGAGAGGTTATGATTAGACGGTGAGACTATGGGACGTCAAGACAGGTACCTGTAAGACCATGAGTGGTCACACTAATGTTTTATATGCTGTGGCTATATCCAGTGATTCAAAGTTCATCGTATCGGGAAGTTATGATTAGACGGTGAGACTATGAGACGTCAAGACAGGTACCTGTAAGACCATGAGTGGTCACACAGATTGAGTATATGCTGTGGCTATATCCAGTGATTCAGAGTTCATCGTATCGGGAAGTGGAGATAATACGGTGAGACTATGGGACGTCAAGACAGGTACCTGTAAGACCATGAGTGGTCACACTAGTTAAGTATCATCTGTGGCTATATCCAGTGATTCAGAGTTCATCGTATCGGGAAGTTAAGATTATTCGGTGAGACTATGGGACGTCAAGACAGGTACCTGTAAGACCATGAGTGGTCACACTAATTATGTATATGCTGTGGCTATATCCAGTGATTATAGTTCATCGTATCGGGAAGTTAAGATTATACGGTGAGACTATGGGACGTCAAGACAGGTACCTGTAAGACCATGAGTGGTCACACTAGTTATGTATTATCTGTGGCTATATCCAGTGATTCAGAGTTCATCGTATCGGGAAGTGCAGATTATACGGTGAGACTATGGGACGTCAAGACAGGTACCTGTAAGACCATGAGTGGTCACACTAGTTATGTATTATCTGTGGCTATATCCAGTGATTCAGAGTTCATCGTATCGGGAAGTGGAGATTAGACGATGAGACTATGGGACGTCAAGACAGGTACCTGTAAGACCATGAGTGGTCACACTAGTTATGTATTATCTGTGGCTATATCCAGTGATTCAGAGTTCATCGTATCGGGAAGTTAAGATTAGACGGTGAGACTATGGGACGTCAAGACAGGTACCTGTAAGACCTTGAGTGGTCACACTAGTTATGTATATGCTGTGGCTATATCCAGTGATTCAGAGTTCATCGTATCGGGGAGTTATGATTAGACGGTGAGACTATGGGACGTCAAGACAGGTACCTGTAAGACCATGAGTGGTCACACACATTATGTATATGCTGCGGCTATATCCAGTGATTCAGAGTTCATCGTATCGGGAAGTTAAGATAATACGGTGAGACTATGGGACGTCAAGACAGGTACCTGTAAGACCATGAGTGGTCACACTAGTTATGTATCATCTGCTGCTATATCCAGTGATTCAGAGTTCATCGTATCGGGAAGGAATGATTATACGGTGAGACTATGGGACGTCAAGACAGGTACTTGTAAGACCATGAGTGGTCACACAAGTTATGTATAAGCTGTGGCTATATCCAGTGATTCAGAGTTCATCGTATCGGGAAGGAATGATTATACGGTGAGACTATGGGACGTCAAGACAGGTACCTGTAAGACCATGAGTGGTCACACTAGTTATGTATCATCTGTGGCTATATCCAGTGATTCAGAGTTCATCGTATCGGGAAGTGGAGATTAGACGGTGAGACTATGGGACGTCAAGACAGGTACCTGTAAGACCATGAGTGGTCACACAGATTGAGTATATGCTGTGGCTATATCCAGTGATTCAGAGTTCATCGTATCGGGAAGTGCAGATTATACGGTGAGACTATGGGACGTCAAGACAGGTACCTGTAAGACCATGATTGTTCACACACATTAGGTATCATCTGTGGCTATATCCAGTGATTCAGAGTTCATCGTATCGGGAAGTGCAGATTATACGGTGAGACTATGGGACGTCAAGACAGGTACCTGTAAGACCATGAGTGGTCACACTAGTTATGTATCATCTGTGGCTATATCCAGTGATTCAGAGTTCATCGTATCGGGAAGTGCAGATTAGACGATGAGACTATGGGACGTCAAGACAGGTACCTGTAAGACCATGATTGTTCACACACATTAGGTATCATCTGTGGCTATATCCAGTGATTCAGAGTTCATCGTATCGGGAGGTTATGATTATACGGTGAGACTATGGGACGTCAAGACAGGTACCTGTAAGACCATGAGTGGTCACACTAGTTATGTATCATCTGTGGCTATATCCAGTGATTCAGAGTTCATCGTATCGGGAAGTGGAGATTTTACGATGAGACTATGGGACGTCAAGACAGGTACCTGTAAGACCATGATTGTTCACACACATTAGGTATCATCTGTGGCTATATCCAGTGATTCAGAGTTCATCGTATCGGGAGGTTATGATTATACGGTGAGACTATGGGACGTCAAGACAGGTACCTGTAAGACCACGAGTGGTCACACACATTATGTATATGCTGTGGCTATATCCAGTGATTCAGAGTTCATCGTATCGGGAGGTTATGATTAGACGGTGAGACTATGGGACGTCAAGACAGGTACCTGTAAGACCATGAGTGGTCACACTAGTTATGTATTATCTGTGGCTATATCCAGTGATTCAGAGTTCATCGTATCGGGAAGTGGAGATTAGACGATGAGACTATGGGACGTCAAGACAGGTACCTGTAAGACCATGAGTGGTCACACAAGTAATGTATTATCTGTGGCTATATCCAGTGATTCAGAGTTCATCGTATCGGGAAGTTATGATAATACGGTGAGACTATGGGACGTCAAGACAGGTACCTGTAAGACCATGATTGTTCACACACATTAGGTATCATCTGTGGCTATATCCAGTGATTCAGAGTTCATCGTATCGGGAAGTTAAGATTAGACGGTGAGACTATGGGACGTCAAGACAGGTACCTGTAAGACCATGAGTGGTCACACTAGTTATGTATATGCTTTGGCTATATCCAGTGATTCAGAGTTCATCGTATCGGGAAGTTATGATAAGACGGTGAGACTATGGGACGTCAAGACAGGTACCTGTAAGACCATGATTGTTCACACACTAGTTATGTATCATCTGTGGCTATATCCAGTGATTCAGAGTTCATCGTATCGGGAAGTGGAGATTAGACGATGAGACTATGGGACGTCAAGACAGGTACCTGTAAGACCATGAGTGGTCACACTAGTTATGTATCATCTGTGGCTATATCCAGTGATTCAGAGTTCATCGTATCGGGAAGTGGAGATTTTACGATGAGACTATGGGACGTCAAGACAGGTACCTGTAAGACCATGATTGTTCACACACATTAGGTATCATCTGTGGCTATATCCAGTGATTCAGAGTTCATCGTATCGGGAGGTTATGATTATACGGTGAGACTATGGGACGTCAAGACAGGTACCTGTAAGACCATGAGTGGTCACACTAGTTATGTATATGCTGTGGCTATATCCAGTGATTCAGAGTTCATCGTATCGGGAAGTAATGATTAGACGGTGAGACTATGGGACGTCAAGACAGGTACCTGTAAGACCATGAGTGGTCACACTAGTTATGTATCATCTGTGGCTATATCCAGTGATTCAGAGTTCATCGTATCGGGAAGTGGAGATAATACGGTGAGACTATGGGACGTCAAGACAGGTACCTGTAAGACCATGAGTGGTCACACACATTAGGTATCATCTGTGGCTATATCCAGTGATTCAGAGTTCATCGTATCGGGAAGTTAAGATTAGACGGTGAGACTATGGGACGTCAAGACAGGTACCTGTAAGACCATGAGTGGTCACACTAGTTATGTATATGCTTTGGCTATATCCAGTGATTCAGAGTTCATCGTATCGGGAAGTTATAATAAGACGGTGAGACTATGGGACGTCAAGACAGGTACCTGTAAGACCATGAGTGCTCACACACATTAGGTATCATCTGCTGCTATATCCAGTGATTCAGAGTTCATCGTATCGGGAAGTGGAGATAATACGGTGAGACTATGGGACGTCAAGACAGGTACCTGTAAGACCATGAGTGGTCACACTAGTTATGTATCATCTGTGGCTATATCCAGTGATTCAGAGTTCATCGTATCGGGAAGTAGAGATAATACGGTGAGAATATGGGACGTCAAGACAGGTACTTGTAAGACCATGAATGGTCACACAGATTCAGTATAAGCTGTGGCTATATCCAGTGATTCAGAGTTCATCGTATCGGGAAGTTATGATAATACGGTGAGACTATGGGACGTCAAGACAGGTACCTGTAAGACCATGAGTGGTCACACAGATTGAGTATATGCTGTGGCTATATCCAGTGATTCAGAGTTCATCGTATCGGGAAGTGGAGATTAGACGGTGAGACTATGGGACGTCAAGACAGGTACCTGTAAGACCATGAGTGGTCACACACATTATGTATCATCTGTGGCTATATCCAGTGATTCAGAGTTCATCGTATCGGGAAGTGGAGATAATACGGTGAGACTATGGGACGTCAAGACAGGTACCTGTAAGACCATGAGTGGTCACACTAGTTATGTATCTGCTGTGGCTATATCCAGTGATTCAGAGTTCATCGTATCGGGAAGTTATGATTAGACGGTGAGACTATGGGACGTCAAGACAGGTACCTGTAAGACCACGAGTGGTCACACTAGTTATGTATCATCTGTGGCTATATCCAGTGATTCAGAGTTCATCGTATCGGCAAGTGATGATAAGACAGTGAGACTATGGGACGTCAAGACAGGTACCTGTAAGACCATGAGTTGTCAAACTAGTTCTGTTTATGCTGTGGCTATATCCAGTGATTCAGAGTTCATCGTATCGGGAAGTAGAGAAAAAACGGTGAGACTATGGGACGTCAAGACAGGTACCTGTAAGACCATGAGTGGTCACACTAGTTATGTATTTTCTGTGGCTATATCCAGTGATTCAGAGTTCATCGTATCGGGAAGTAGAGATAAAACGGTGAGACTATGGAACGTCAAGACAGGTACCTGTAAGACCATGAGTGGTCACACTAGTTATGTATATGCTGTGGCTATATCCAGTGATTCAGAGTTCATCGTATCGGGAAGTGATGATAAGACGGTGAGACTATGGAACGTCAAGACAGGTACCTGTAAGACCATGAGTTGTCAAACTAGTTCTGTTTATGCTGTGGCTATATCCAGTGATTCAGAGTTCATCGTATCGGGAAGTGATGATAAGACGGTGAGACTATGGAACGTCAAGACAGGTACCTGTAAGACCATGAGTGGTCACACTAGTTATGTATCATCTGTGGCTATATCCAGTGATTCAGAGTTCATCGTATCGGGAAGTGCAGATAATACGTTGAGACTATGGGACGTCAAGACAGGTACCTGTAAGACCATGAGAGGTCGCACTAGTTATGTATATGCACTGGCTATATCCAGTGATTCAGAGTTCATCGTATCGGGAAGTTATGATTAGACGGTGAGACTATGGGACGTCAAGACAGGTACCTGTAAGACCATGAGTGGTCACACTAGTTATGTATATGCTGTGGCTATATCCAGTGATTCAGAGTTCATTGTATCGGGAAGTTATGATTAGACGGTGAGACTATGGGACGTCAAGACAGGTACCTGTAAGACCATGAGTGGTCACACTAGTTATGTATATGCTGTGGCTATATCCAGTGATTCAAAGTCATCGTATCGGGAAGTTATGATTAGACGGTGAGACTATGGGACGTCAAGACAGGTACCTGTAAGACCATGAGTGGTCACACTAGTTATGTATATGCTGTGGCTATATCCAGTGATTCATAGTTCATCGTATCGGGAAGTGGAGATTAGACGGTGAGACTATGGGACGTCAAGACAGGTACCTGTAAGACCATGAGTGGTCACACACATTATGTATATGCTGTGGCTATATCCAGTGATTCAGAGTTCATCGTATCGGGAAGTGGAGATTATACGGTGAGACTATGGGACGTCAAGACAGGTACCTGTAAGACCATGAGTGGTCACACTAGTTATGTATATGCTGTGGCTATATCCAGTGATTCAGAGTTCATCGTATCGGGAAGTAATGATTAGACGGTGAGACTATGGGACGTCAAGACAGGTACCTGTAAGACCATGAGTGGTCACACTAGTTATGTATATGCTGTGGCTATATCCAGTGATTCAGAGTTCATCGTATCGGGAAGTAATGATTATACGGTGAGACTATGGGACGTCAAGACAGATAACTGTAAGACCATGAGTGGTCACACTAGTTATGTATATGCTGTGGCTATATCCAGTGATTCAGAGTTCATCGTATCGGGAAGTAATGATTAGACGGTGAGACTATGGGACGTCAAGACAGGTACCTGTAAGACCATGAGTGGTCACACTAATGTTTTATATGCTGTGGCTATATCCAGTGATTCAAAGTCATCGTATCGGGAAGTTATGATTAGACGGTGAGACTATGAGACGTCAAGACAGGTACCTGTAAGACCATGAGTGGTCACACTAATGTTTTATATGCTGTGGCTATATCCAGTGATTCAGAGTTCATCGTATCGGGAAGTGCAGATTGTACGGTGAGACTATGGGACGTCAAGACAGGTACCTGTAAGACCATGAGTGGTCGCACTAGTTATGTATATGCTGTGGCTATATCCAGTGATTCAGAGTTCATCGTATCGGGAAGTGGAGATTATACGGTGAGACTATGGGACGTCAAGACAGGTACCTGTAAGACCATGAGTGGTCACACTAGTTATGTATATGCTGTGGCTATATCCAGTGATTCAAAGTCATCGTATCGGGCAGTGCAGATAATACGGTGAGACTATGGGACGTCAAGACAGGTACCTGTAAGACCATGAGTGGTCACACACATTATGTATATGCTGTGGCTATATCCAGTGATTCAGAGTTCATCGTATCGGGAAGTAATGATTAGACGGTGAGACTATGGAACGTCAAGACAGGTACCTGTAAGACCATGAGTGGTCACACAAGTTATGTATCTGCTGTGGCTATATCCAGTGATTCAGAGTTCATCGTATCGGGAAGTTATGATAAGACGGTGAGACTATGGGACGTCAAGACAGGTACCTGTAAGACCATGAGTGGTCACACTAGTTATGTATCATCTGTGGCTATATCCAGTGATTCAGAGTTCATCGTATCGGGAAGTGATGATAAGACGGTGAGACTATGGAACGTCAAGACAGGTACCTGTAAGACCATGAGTGGTCACACTAGTTATGTATCTGCTGTGGCTATATCCAGTGATTCAGAGTTCATCGTATCGGGAAGTAATGATTAGACGGTGAGACTATGGGACGTCAAGACAGGTACCTGTAAGACCATGAGTGGTCACACTAGTTATGTATCATCTGTGGCTATATCCAGTGATTCAGAGTTCATCGTAACGGGAAGTTATGATTATACGGTGAGACTATGGGACGTCAAGACAGGTACCTGTAAGACCATGAGTGGTCACACTAATGTTTTATATGCTGTTGATATATCTAGTGATTCAGAGTTCATCGTATCGGGAAGTTGAGATTAGACAGTGAGACTATGGGACGTCAAGACAGGTACCTGTAAGACCATGAGTGGTCACACTAGTTATGTATATGCTGTGGCTATATCCAGTGATTCAGAGTTCATCGTATCGGGAAGTAATGATTAGACGGTGAGACTATGGGACGTCAAGACAGGTACCTGTAAGACCATGAGTGGTCACACACATTATGTATATGCTGTGGCTATATCCAGTGATTCAGAGTTCATCGTATCGGGAAGTGGAGATTATACGGTGAGACTATGGGACGTCAAGACAGGTACCTGTAAGACCATGAGTGGTCACACTAGTTATGTATATGCTGTGGCTATATCCAGTGATTCAAAGTCATCGTATCGGGCAGTGCAGATAATACGGTGAGACTATGGGACGTCAAGACAGGTACCTGTAAGACCATGAGTGGTCACACACATTATGTATATGCTGTGGCTATATCCAGTGATTCAGAGTTCATCGTATCGGGAAGTAATGATTAGACGGTGAGACTATGGGACGTCAAGACAGGTACCTGTAAGACCATGAGTGGTCACACTAATGTTTTATATGCTGTTGATATATCTAGTGATTCAGAGTTCATCGTATCGGGAAGTGGAGATTAGACAGTGAGACTATGGGACGTCAAGACAGGTACCTGTAAGACCATGAGTGGTCACACTAGTTATGTATATGCTGTGGCTATATCCAGTGATTCAGAGTTCATCGTATCGGGAAGTAATGATTATACGGTGAGACTATGGGACGTCAAGACAGGTACCTGTAAGACCATGAGTGGTCACACACATTATGTATATGCTGTGGCTATATCCAGTGATTCATAGTTCATCGTATCGGGAAGTGGAGATTAAACGGTGAGACTATGGGACGTCAAGACAGGTACCTGTAAGACCATGAGTGGTCACACTAGTTATGTATCATCTGTGGCTATATCCAGTGATTCAGAGTTCATCGTATCGGGAAGTAGAGATAATACGGTGAGAATATGGGACGTCAAGACAGGTACTTGTAAGACCATGAATGGTCACACAGATTCAGTATAAGCTGTGGCTATATCCAGTGATTCAGAGTTCATCGTATCGGGAAGTTATGATAATACGGTGAGACTATGGGACGTCAAGACAGGTACCTGTAAGACCATGAGTGGTCACACAGATTGAGTATATGCTGTGGCTATATCCAGTGATTCAGAGTTCATCGTATCGGGAAGTGGAGATTAGACGGTGAGACTATGGGACGTCAAGACAGGTACCTGTAAGACCATGAGTGGTCACACACATTATGTATCATCTGTGGCTATATCCAGTGATTCAGAGTTCATCGTATCGGGAAGTGGAGATAATACGGTGAGACTATGGGACGTCAAGACAGGTACCTGTAAGACCATGAGTGGTCACACTAGTTATGTATCTGCTGTGGCTATATCCAGTGATTCAGAGTTCATCGTATCGGGAAGTGCAGATTATACGGTGAGACTATGGGACGTCAAGACAGGTACCTGTAAGACCATGAGTGGTCACACTAGTTATGTATATGCTGTGGCTATATCCAGTGATTCAGAGTTCATCGTATCGGGCAGTGCAGATAATACGGTGAGACTATGGGACGTCAAGACAGGTACCTGTAAGACCATGAGTGGTCACACTAGTTATGTATATGCTGTGGCTATATCCAGTGATTCAGAGTTCATCGTATCGGGAAGTAATGATTATACGGTGAGACTATGGGACGTCAAGACAGATAACTGTAAGACCATGAGTGGTCACACACATTATGTATATGCTGTGGCTATATCCAGTGATTCAAAGTTCATCGTATCGGGAAGTGGAGATAAGACGGTGAGACTATGGGACGTCAAGACAGGTACCTGTAAGACCATGAGTGGTCACACTAGTTATGTATATGCTGTGGCTATATCCAGTGATTCAAAGTTCATCGTATCGGGAAGTTATGATTAGACGGTGAGACTATGAGACGTCAAGACAGGTACCTGTAAGACCATGAGTGGTCACACTAATGTTTTATATGCTGTGGCTATATCCAGTGATTCAGAGTTCATCGTATCGGGAAGTGCAGATTGTACGGTGAGACTATGGGACGTCAAGACAGGTACCTGTAAGACCATGAGTGGTCGCACTAGTTATGTATATGCTGTGGCTATATCCAGTGATTCAGAGTTCATCGTATCGGGAAGTGGAGATTATACGGTGAGACTATGGGACGTCAAGACAGGTACCTGTAAGACCATGAGTGGTCACACACATTATGTATATGCTGTGGCTATATCCAGTGATTCAAAGTCATCGTATCGGGCAGTGCAGATAATACGGTGAGACTATGGGACGTCAAGACAGGTACCTGTAAGACCATGAGTGGTCACACACATTATGTATATGCTGTGGCTATATCCAGTGATTCAGAGTTCATCGTATCGGGAAGTAATGATTATACGGTGAGACTATGGGACGTCAAGACAGTTACCTGTAAGACCATGAGTGGTCACACACATTATGTATATGCTGTGGCTATATCCAGTGATTCAAAGTCATCGTATCGGGCAGTGCAGATAATACGGTGAGACTATGGGACGTCAAGACAGGTACCTGTAAGACCATGAGTGGTCACACACATTATGTATCATCTGTGGCTATATCCAGTGATTCAGAGTTCATCGTATCGGGAAGTAATGATTAGACGGTGAGACTATGGGACGTCAAGACAGGTACCTGTAAGACCATGAGTGGTCGCACTAGTTATGTATATGCTGTGGCTATATCCAGTGATTCAAAGTTCATCGTATCGGGAAGTGGAGATAAGACGGTGAGACTATGGGACGTCAAGACAGGTACCTGTAAGACCATGAGTGGTCACACTAGTTATGTATATGCTGTGGCTATATCCAGTGATTCAGAGTTCATCGTAACGGGAAGTTATGATTATACGGTGAGACTATGGGACGTCAAGACAGGTACCTGTAAGACCATGAGTGGTCACACTAATGTTTTATATGCTGTTGATATATCCAGTGATTCAGAGTTCATCGTATCGGGAAGTGGAGATTAGACAGTGAGACTATGGGACGTCAAGACAGGTACCTGTAAGACCATGAGTGGTCACACTAGTTATGTATATGCTGTGGCTATATCCAGTGATTCAGAGTTCATCGTATCGGGAAGTGCAGATTATACGGTGAGACTATGGGACGTCAAGACAGGTACCTGTAAGACCATGAGTGGTCACACACATTATGTATTATCTGTGGCTATATCCAGTGATTCAGAGTTCATCGTATCGGGAAGTGCAGATTGTACGGTGAGACTATGGGACGTCAAGACAGGTACCTGTAAGACCATGAGTGGTCGCACTAGTTATGTATATGCTGTGGCTATATCCAGTGATTCAAAGTTCATCGTATCGGGAAGTGGAGATAAGACGGTGAGACTATGGGACGTCAAGACAGGTACCTGTAAGACCATGAGTGGTCACACTAGTTATGTATTATCTGTGGCTATATCCAGTGATTCAGAGTTCATCGTATCGGGAAGTGCAGATTATACGGTGAGACTATGGGACGTCAAGACAGGTACCTGTAAGACCATGAGTGGTCACACTAGTTATGTATTATCTGTGGCTATATCCAGTGATTCAGAGTTCATCGTATCGGGAAGTTATAATAAGACGGTGAGACTATGGGACGTCAAGACAGGTACATGTAAGACCATGAGTGGTCACACACATTATGTATATGCTGTGGCTATATCCAGTGATTCAGAGTTCATCGTATCGGGAAGTAATGATTAGACGGTGAGACTATGGGACGTCAAGACAGGTACCTGTAAGACCATGAGTGGTCACACACATTATGTATATGCTGTGGCTATATCCAGTGATTCAGAGTTCATCGTAACGGGAAGTGGAGATTAGACGGTGAGACTATGGGACGTCAAGACAGGTACCTGTAAGATCATTTATAGTCTCGGATATGTTTTTTTGCTTTTTTTTATGTTTTATATTACATTAAAAATAAAAAATTTTGAATCTTATCAATAAAAGTTTAATGAATTACTTTAGATTGTTACGAGTTTTAATTTAGCTCTATTTTTTTTTCGTATTATATTTTAGAATATTGTTTCTATCTTTAAATGAATTTTAAGATCTAAATGCATATTTTTGGAAAACTTTTTTATTTTCTACTTTTAATGTATTTCTTTTTATTTGTATTTTTTGATTTTAAAGATGATTGATTGCTTGCTTTCAAAAGAAGATTTCTATTAAACAATTGAACAATGAAATATATGAAATTTTAATTAATTTAAAAGAGATTATGAATATGGAATCAGATAAAAGTCTGAAAAGATTAAAATAAATTTTTTTTTTTTATTTAGAAGACATAAAAATCATAGTTGAGAATTTTGCTCAAAAAAAGCTGCATGTTTAGGCTAAGTTTAAATAAATTTGGTAAAGTTGAAGTATTTGTTTAATATAAATTACTGTAAATTTATTTAAAATATGATTCAATGGCGGAAAATACAAAGCAAATAAGAATCCTACTTTAAATTGCTATGTAAATTAGTAAACACATATGATCCTGTAAATACATTTTATATCACTTATGATTCATCTTTTTGAAATCATAGATCTCATTCTTTTGAAATAGGTCAATCTTTACTTGTAAAGATGTGATGATTAATTTCATTACGGATTTTAATCATGTAAATCATACTCTTATCAAATATTCAATTTAAGAATATTACTTGAATGTCTATTTTATTACTATCAAGAGACTATCGTCTGTTTATTTATATTTAAAAAGACATTTGATTCAGTAATTAGATCAGATTTATGAAAAATACTGAATAAGATCGAAGTAACACAAGGAGAAATAAGATCCTAGCGGACATATATAAAGAGGAGAGAATAAGATAAAGAATAAGAGATCTTATCTCTGAAGAATTTGAAACTTTAAACGGAGTAAAATATGGATGTGTCTGCTCCCCCAAGATTATTCAATATAATATAATGTTAAATTAGTTATTGAATGAACTAAAGAAAAAGAAGTTGGTATTACAACGCAGACTGAAACTGAATAGGGAACAGAAGTAAGATATATAGGCGCCCTAGCATATGCTGATGATATTGTACCATTAGTTCATCCAGATTAACTAGAAGATATGACTGATATACTATAATAATGATCATAACTCTTTAATTTATAAATTGCGGACAAAACAAAATGAATGGTATGAAATTTTAATGCATGACAAAATTAAGAGATAATCACAATAAGAGGTATAGTAATAGAGAAAGTGAAGGAATTCAAGTATTTAGGTCTTTGGATATTAGAAAATATTTCATATTAAAAACATCTGGAGTCAAGAATCTAAGAATGCCATTAAACCCAAGCATGAATTTTAAGCAAAATAACAATTTATAAAAGAATCCCTCTATATAATGCATCTATAATAATAAATTCTTTAAAAATCAAATATTTGGTTATGGAAGCGAGTGTATTCCATTCATAGAGGAAGCTATAGGAAATAATTCTTTCAATAAATTGGAAATGTAAAAAAATTAATGATTTCTAAATATCGCGGGATTAAAATCTTGACGACTCTTCTTTACCTAAAATTAAAGTAGCTGCCATCTAATTAAATGAGCATAAGCAGATTCTCGACTACTTTCTAAAAATTTATCCTGATTCATTTCAACTCAAATCCGTAGAGCATATTATAAACTTGTTAAGAGCTTTACTAATTAGTTGTAGTTAATCTTCAGTTAACAAGATCCTTCGAATTCCGTTAAAATTACTTCTAAATTCCTTATTAACTGGAAATTAACTAAAAAGAATTCTAAAGATTCAAAAATATATTTATAGATAAAAAAAACTAGATTGGTACCTCAGTCTCAACATTCGTATCAAAAATATCCTCTACATAGTAAGATACTTTTGATAATTCATTCTCTAACCAGGTAAAAGCAGTAAATAATATTATGAATATTTAAGATACTCTTTAAGTTGAAAAATAAAATGAAATACTTCTAAATGAAGTAAAAGAACTCAAGATTAAAATATAAAAATTAACAGATAAATAAATAAATAAAAATGATTATAGAACGCGTAGCACCTCATTGGCGCGCAGCTCTTTCAGTATTAATATTAAGAAAAATTTTCTCATGTTTCTTGTTAAAATTCTAGAGGTTCGATGAGTCATGTCAGCTTCTCCAAATGGGGAATCTTCTTATTAAAATCTATTCTTAAATCTTGAGTCAAATGCTTCAGCCTTCTTTAATAAGGTCCAAATAAAAGAAGTTATTAAGTCGGTAATAAGAAGGCCCGTCAGTCAAACTTTCATACTGCTAGAGAAAACCCTCGGGGTAAGTTAGGTATGTCTCAACGGAGCTTATCCACCCTTCCCCGTGGTGGCATCTAGTGCGAGATTACTCGCAATGCAGTATACTCTGAACCAGATTACCTACTATCTTGTCTGACGCGGCCAACATCCATTTTATAAAATATTAATTAATAATTTTAGATGATTATGAGTCCAACACATTTATTCATAGAGCGAATAATTAATGCTATTGTAATGACTACTTCTTGGCAACTTAACATTTAAATTCTGATGATTTCGTTGACTAAAAGTTATCCAAGATTCGGGTTTGTATATTGATAATTTTCTACTAAGTATTTTACATTTAATTATAATTTAAAAAGAAGTGAATAAGATTAACAATAACGATTACTCTTTAAAATTTCTAAATTATAGGATCTGAACACGAGAAACTATTATTAAACTATTTTTTGGATGGTTTTATCAATTCTAGTAACTTGATTAAAAAGATGTTGACAATTAGTATCAATTCATATGTGATCTTATTAGTTATGATGCTGAGATTGCGCTTGGATCTTTAAATTAAAGAAAAAACTATTATCAATTGCCAAGTTACTTAAATATGCTATTTGTTCAAGTAAAAAAGGATAATATTGCATATTAGAAAGCATTAGCTTTGTATGGATGACATAATTAAGAAGTTATCAAACTTTACTAGCTTAAAATTTAATCTTATAAGCATTATTTTCACAAATTTTGGAAATGAAAAAAAATAAAAAGCTAAGGAAAAACATAAAGATCTTAACAAAAATGCTTAAATAATGTTTAAACAAGCTTAGAATCTAATAAACCCAAAAATTCTTAATTAGATGAATTTTAACTTTAAATAAAAACAGCAATTTATTGAAAATTGGGAAACTAACGTTTTTGATAAACATTCGAAAATAAGTAAGATAGAATTTGACTTCTCAAATAGAAAAATAGAAGGAATATTTAGAAATAAATCTTTTATCTTAAATTAGAAATTAAGTCATTTATAAAATATGCCTCTTTTTACATGATTTGAAATTAAAAAAATTATATCTTAGCTTGCAAATAATAAAGCTACAGGTAATGATGGTCTAAAAGCTGAACTTATTAAATATGGAGGTTAAGATTTGCATCAAATTATTACAAGTTTCATTAATAACATGCTTAGAACATTTAAAATACTTAATGCAATGAAAAAAATAAACATTCATCCGATTTTCAAAAAAGGAAGTAAAAGTAGTTGATGTATTTGACGACCTATAGCTTTATTGAACTGTCTACTTAAAATTTATGATAAAGCACTAGCATGACGACTTTAAAGTTATATTTATGAACGAAACATTTTACATCCAGCCTCATTTGGATTTATTCGTAAACGCTCCACTACTAAGCAAATTTGAACTATTTAGTAAATTATAGACTTGCATCGTAGATGGTCCCATAAAAAGTAATTAATTGCTACTTAAATAGATGTAGAAAAAATGTTTGATAGCATATCTAGGAAATTACTTTTTGATCATCTTAGAAGACTAAAGCTACCTTTGGACCTAATATTGGCACTAGAATCTTTTTACGATAATGTTGATGCTAAGTTTATAATTGATGGATATCTTACAAAACAATTAAATATAATAATGGAGTATTATAAGGAAGTAGCCATGAATCTGTACTTGCAATATTGTATTATGATATTGTTATAAGATATTTAGAAGATAATCAGAAGAAATTAGGATTTCAAATATTATCTTAAACTTTCGTAGTACGAGCCTTTGCTGACGAATTAATCCAAATATCCTCTTCCTAGAAAAATGGCTAAAAATTATTACAAGCTACATCTACAGTTTTTAATTTATTAAAACTTACAATTAATGTAGATAAATGTGAAGTAATAGAATTCTTGAAAAAAATAAATGAAAAGAAAGCTAACCTTCTATTACTATAAAGCTCAATGGGATTCCAATTGCTTAAAAAGATGAATTAACTATTTAGGATATTAGTTAGGAATAAAATAAAATTACAAATTACATTGTACAGAAGTAGCTACAAAACACAGAGTATCTATTTAAAAAGCTACTGTAATACTTCTAAATATGCTTTAGTATCACCTCTCAGCTTCAAAATTCTTTATAGAACTTTTATTTTGCCTAAAGTTTAATATGGAAGTGATATTACTCCGTGAGGTACTATTTCTGGAATTAAAGGAATAAAAAGCAAGATAGCAAAATCGTAAAGGCTTATTTCAATACATTAACGTTAGATATAGCATTATTTGCTTATGTGGCTAAGATTTTGATGAAACTGAATTTATTTTTTATTGCTAATAAAATGCAGATATTATTGAGGAATTCGAAATTCATAAAGCTCTTAAAGAAAAAGACATAAAGAAACGAATTCTTTATGACTAAAATTATATAAGCAAACATCTTTCAAAAAATCAAATTCCTAAAATAGATAAATTAATCAAAAATTTTAATTCCAAATTACTAAAAAAGCGTCGAGAAATGTTTAAACTACAAGATGAGTTGCTAGAAGAGTTTCTAGAGGAAAAAAAGAAAAATTTAATCAAGAGAATAAATAAAAATATATGATAGTGAAAGAACAAGAAGAAACTGATTGAAATTTACAAACTTTTATCTTTCAACATATTTGTAATATTTATAGTCTAAACTATATCTATTGCAACTATGTCTCACTATTCTTAAATATTGAAAATATTATATTTCAATTAATTAATTAATTAATTAATTAATTGGAAATCATGCATCTTAGATCATTAAGAGTTGTAATAGATGGACCTTTTTGCGCATAAAACGAAATCCTGGAGAATGAACTGCATTCCCTTAAAATACAATACTATATGTGATAACGTATGTTAATGTTCAGAAGAAAATTGCTCCTAAACTAAGAATCAACATTGGATGGATGAATATGTCAATTAACAAAGAGGAATAACTATATATTTGAAACATAACTCAAGGAAGGTAATGGAGGCACTACAGCTCAATGACGAAATAATAATACAAGAAAAATGAAAAGGAATAGATGAAAAATTAATGATAAAAAGCGATAAAGTGCCATAATGATGTAAATTCCATTACATGAATGTAGAATATGATCACCTGCAAAAAATTAGAGTGAATTAATTGAACAATTCATACAAGGAATACCAAACTATCCAAGATTCAACAAACACAGAAAACAGGAAATATGATACTTATTTATGCTATGGGTCAAATGTAATGGAGCAGCATAAGCAATGAAAGAAAGAAATCTAATAGAGATTGAAGCATGCTAATTCTGCAATTATAGAAAGGTAGATGAGATCCATATAATAGAAGATTGCAGATAATACAAAGAAGAAAGAGAATAGTTAATAGAAAATATCTAGAACGTAATTATCAGTAATAACTAATAAAAATAAGCCTTCTTAAACTCAGGCTTGAAGAAATAGTGTGAGAAAATTACAAATTCGAAAATCTGATACGAACTCTACAAGTAATCAAAAGAAAAGAAATAGATTGTCACATTAAAAATTTTCTGAAAGATATATAAGAGAAAAGAAAATGGAGTTATATTTAAAAATTTCTTCCTTATTAGAAAAAACGGTAAAGACTATAGAGCAGGATCCAACGAGCATATTTGAATTTATAATAATTTATCAAGAGGACAAAAATGAAAATATGATTTAGCAACTTTATAAAAATTCTAAAAAAATGTGAAAAGGAACTTGCGATGCCTTCAGAAAAGACTAACTGATAACTTAACTATCTAAAGACAAATAAAAGAGTTGGAAAAGTAATAGATAGAAATAGAATTCTACTATTTTAAAAAGACCTAATGATGGAGATTGAATCTAATTATTCAGTTTAGGATATAATGAATCTATTGGAAGAAAAATTTAGAATAAATAAAAGAAAATTTAGAAGATTCTGGTTTGATAAGATAATTTCCAAGAATACTCTTACTTTTGATTTTCTCTTAATTTATGGTTCAACTATCAATGGTGAAACCACGTAAATTAATTGATTGGTTAATTCATTCATTCATAAACTCTTTCTTCAGCATTTATAGTTTTACTTTTAAACTTCTAGTTTTTTTTTTCTTTTATAACTTTCTTATGTTGTCGATTTATATGCCTTTTATCATCTAAAACAAATTTAATTTTTTTATTTAGTTTATTTCTTTTTCTTTTAAGATTTCTGATAATTTCTTTTTTAATTATCATTGTTTCAGTTTTTACTCTATTATAGTCATTTTAGTTTATAATTTTTCTTATTTTCTATTTTTTTTTGTGGTCTTATATTAATTTCTATCTGATTTGTTTACATGCTTTAAGTGTTGTTGGTTTGATTTTATGAAGTACTTCAAAAAGTATTTAATTTTCTTTAATGGGAGTAAAGTTTTATTGTTATTTATTTAAATTAAAAAAAAATTTAATTATAGAGCGCGTAGCACTCTTGTTGGTGCGCAACTCTTTAAATTAATTTTATTTAATGTCGAAAAATTTTTTTATGTCTCTCTATCCTTGTTTTCTCTTTCTGCAGTACATCCCTGTAATTTTTCCTTCCAAAGCATAGGATGCAATATGCGATTACGGGTATATTTCCCCGACCTATGATGAAGAAAATTTCCTCCTGACATTCAGAGTTCTCCAGCTTGTCACATCTTCCTTCTCTTACTATTGGTTTCTCTTCTTCCGATTTACCCTCCGTCCTCGCTCATTTTTTATTTGCCTTGCAGGGTCTCCAAGCAACATCCGAAGGAAAGGGCTTTCCACCCTATTTAAATTTTAATATTAATAATTCGATTTTATTTTATTTAGTCAGTTATTAGTCTTTATAAATTCTTAATTTAGGTTAAATATTACCTTAACTATCTGTTTATATTTGTACTTTTTTTTCAGTTGTAATTTCTTCGACTTCTCGTTATATTTGGTTATTTTTTATATTTTAAGCTTATTCTATAATATTAAAGTTTCGAATATTTAAGAAGCAATTAATCAATTTCAACTAAAAAAGTTTTTGGACCGGAAACTCCTTTCCGATTGCACGACCCGACGCTCTCTTTTTATGGAATAACGGGGATATCCTGTTGTGCTCCAGGCACAGCTGCTAGGGAGCTCCATCGCTATGAGCAGCCAGGCTTCAAGCCCCTACCAAGAGCGGATAATCTCAAAGACAGTGTTCCATTCAGAAAATAACTCTGACCAGGGACTTTCTCAGCGACAGGAAAGGAACTTGTTCCTAGCCATAAAACCAGAACGTGTTTTCACGAAGGTCATTCTCAGCTCCCACCATCTTTTCAATTATTTTTAAGAAGCATTTCATTTCTTTTTTCTGGTTCATTGGGAAGTTATTGTTAAGTTTAATAAGAATATTATTCTTTTTAAAAGATGACGTGATTATAAGTATAGTATTTCATACTTATTCTTATAATATATGAGGTTTATAAAAGATGTTTTTGATTTTATCCAACTTTTTTTGTTTAATTTATATTATTTATTTTAAACATTTCTCATCGAATATTTCAAATATTATTTTCATAGATTATTCGATTTATAATATGTTTTTGTTGATAGTTATAATTTGTTAAATTTCTATAATAATCTTTATATTAAAAAAAATGGATATAGGAAGTTGTCAGGAGAACCATTGAACATTTGGTGTAGTGTATACTACATAACAAGTAATCTCTCACAATAAATTACCACCAAAAGAAAAGAGTGGACAAGTTAGGAAGAGATAACCCTAACTCTCTTAAGTATTCTCACAAGATGTATAAACGTTTTACTTCCCTGTCTACTGATGACTTAATAATTATACTTATTTGGACCTTTTATAGGAGGACAAGTACATTTAATTTAAGAGTCGAGATTCATATTTAATAAGAAGACTTCCCATATATTGAAGGTGACGTATCTTATTATGATAATAAAATTATATCATGAAGCATGTAAACATTTTTCTTAATATGAAATATTAATTATAAAAGTTCTGCGCGTAAAAGAAGTACTAATAATTTTTATTTATTCAAATTTGCTTTTTTATCTCTTTGTATTTAAGTCATTAATATATTAGCATTTTGTATGGCAAGTTTATTTTTTTATTTTAGCAAAGTTTTTTTTTTCTTAAAATAATATTTTCAGATTATCATAATTTAGTTCTAGAATTGTTTTTTTGTATTTATATTTTTAATTTTTTCTTGTTTTAATTTAAAATTTTTGTTTAATTCAAAATACTAAATTATTTATAATAACATTTAAGTTTTTAAAATGCTATCTTAAAAATTTTTAAATTTTAAATATTATATTTTTTTTATGTTAAATCTTTTTTTTAAATAATAAAAATAATTTATAAATTTTTATTTCAATATAATTAGTTTCCATATACTAAATTGTTTTTTAATATTTATAAATGGATAGCAATCAATGTCCAAACTGTAAAGAGCAATTTGATTAAGACAAGCGAGTATCTAAGCAATTACCTTGTGGTTGCATTTCATGTTTATTTTGTCTTAAAGCAATTTTTTAATTTACTTAAGAAATCAAATGCCGAATTCATTAACAAATTTTTAGCATCAATCTTGAATAGTTACAAGGACATGTAGTTTAAGAGCCAGATCCATAAAGCATGCCAATTCAATAAAATAAATTAATTGATTAAATGCAAATCAATGTGTAGTTCAAGTGGTTACAAGATTAATATTCTTAGAAATAGAATTACTAGCTTATGGTGAGAGAAGTTATTTCGGAAAGTTCATAGTTTATGAAGCATATCCAATTGTTATCGGTTCAGGAAATATTTAAATCTTTAATAGACTCGTTTTCCCTTGGTAATTATAAAGTAAAAAATCTATTATAGCGTTTATCTTAGCTTAAAGACGCAAATAATGTTTAATAATTTTAAGCTTAAAGAATGGAGTAGTAATAAAGAAATTAAAGATAAAATAATCATTTTTAAGATTAATTCCAATAAATATTGCGAGAGATAGCTTAGTTTAAAAGAGATTAGAGACAGCCAATGGACATTTAAACTTTAAAAAATAATATCTAAGTATGTCAATTCAATCTATTCAGCTATTTAAAAGAGAATGCCAAAGCAAAATATCTAACTTTAAAGAAGGCAGAGTAGTTAGTTGAAAAGTTTTTCAAGTAATTCAAAGTAGTAAGGGGTCTTAGTCAAGTAGCAAAGCATATAGATAACTAAAAAGGGTAGGCAAACGTTTAAATGAAGAAACAAAAGGTTATTTAAGAATCTTAAAATATTTAGTGCCAAAATTAAGATCAAGCAATAGATTAACAATAACGAAACTAATAAGTTCATGTTAAAGATGTTTTAGTTAAGCTAGATCTATCATAAAAAGAGAAATAGATTATTGAAGCCAGAGAGTTAGTTTAAGTAATAGAGTAAAGAGTAGTGAATCTATAGAATGAGTTTAAGAATGAAAGCTAATTAATTTAAGTATGTAACGAGCAATAAAACTTACTCAAGTACGTAATATCTGATTTCTCAAATCTAACATTTGACAATTTAAATAAGTTCTTAAACCAAATAAAAGATGAGAATTTCAATATAGCAACGTTGAAATACAATCCGTTAAATAAGTCAGGATTAATAGACTAAGCTTAAATTTTGTTAAAGTTACCATAAATAACTGACTAAAAAATTACAAACAAGTTAAATTAGATTTTGCAGACATGTAAATCGTAATAAATATTATCTTAAGTAGAAGCTAATACCTAAATTATCTTAAATTGCATCAATTACCAATTCACTTAACTAAATTTCTAAAACATCGACCTATCTAACGCTAATCTATCTAACACGACCTTTACCAACTGTAAATTCAACAACTCCAAATTAACTACCGACGGCCTTCGAAATTCCAAGTTCATCAATTGTGACTTATCCAACGCCAATCTAACCTCAATCTCATCTGATTTTCAACACATATACACTGGTCACACTAGTTATGTATATGCTGTGGCTATATCCAGTGATTCAGAGTTCATCGTATCGGGAAGTAATGATTAGACGGTGAGACTATGGGACGTCAAGACAGGTACCTGTAAGACCATGAGTGGTCACACTAGTTATGTATATGCTGTGGCTATATCCAGTGATTCAGAGTTCATCGTATCGGGAAGTAATGATTATACGGTGAGACTATGGGACGTCAAGACAGGTACCTGTAAGACCATGAGTGGTCACACTAGTTATGTATCATCTGTGGCTATATCCAGTGATTCAGAGTTCATCGTATCGGGAAGTGCAGATAATACGATGAGACTATGGGACGTCAAGACAGGTACCTGTAAGACCATGAGTGGTCACACTAATTCTGTATTATCTGTGGCTATATCCAGTGATTCAGAGTTCATCGTATCGGGAAGTGCAGATAATACGGTGAGACTATGGGACGTCAAGACAGGTACCTGTAAGACCATGAGTGGTCACACTAGTTGAATATCTGTTTTATCTATATCTAGTGATTCCAACTTAATCATATCTGGAGCAGGTGACTAAACTATTCGTTTATGGAACTCAAGAACATAATAATGTACACTTGTCTTATCGGGACATAATTCTTATGTGGAATCAGTTATTTTTTCAATAGGCAGTAAACATATCTTATCTGGATCACATGACAAGACTATAAGAATCTGAAATGTCTCAACTGGGTTATGTATCTGTACACTATTGGGTCATACTGACACTGTTGGTAGTTTATCATTATCTAGGGACAACTAATGGTTGGTATCAAGTAATGGAGCTCGTTGGTATAGCTAATCAAGTGATTACAACTTTCGAAGATGGAACATAGGAAGAATATTGAATGTAGAATAAACAACTAACTAATAATAGGTAAGTTCGAATTAACTATTTATTTAGACTGACTGGACCAAAGTATATGCAGACTATGGTCTATAATTTTAGAATTGCGTAATGGCTAATACTATAATGAGTGTGGAGGACAAGTAGAGACACATCAAGTGATCTTTATGGAGTTTAAACTATTTTAATTTTTATATTTTAGAATCTAAAAAAATTGATAAGATTTTAATCTAAAAAAGTATTTCTTTTTGTTATAAAATTTAAAGGGAAAAATTTTCTACGTTTACGAACTTTTTCTAAGTTTTTTTTGAACTTAGTATTTTTTTTAAACAAAAGTTTAAATTAAAAAAAAAGTGTTTAGAGAATTTTTTTAATTTTTCTAGTGTTTAGAAAAATTTTTGAAGTATGTACCATAGTTTAAAAAAGTTTTAAATTTTTCTAGTGTTTGGAAATTTTTAGGAGTATGTTTTAAAGTTTAAAAATTTTAAATTTTGAAAGTGTCAGAAAAATTTTTGAAGTAAGTACTAGAGTTAAAAAATTTTAAATTTTATAGTACAGTACTAGAAAATTTTTGAACAACGTGCAATTAAATTTTTTATTTATTTATAAAAGCTAGTTACGTCTGTTTTAATCTTATTATTATTACTTTTAAGAAGCCTAATGTGCTTTTACGATAGGGAAAATTTCGTGTATTATATAATGAATGTACAGCAGAATAAATTTTCATGGGTTAGGAGTCCTGAAAATTGCAAAAAGTGTGAAAGCCTTTTTTTGCTCAGCGTTTTACACTATAGGGCTGAGTTGGGACGGAACAAGCTGGGGAATTTCGGGATAAGTTGAGGGTCAGAAAGGAATAAAATTTTTAAGAAAAAGTTGCAAAACGAAAAAGGTTTTTGAAAAAATGTGAATAAAAAAAATTAGAGACAATTTTTTTGAGTTTGGATTTAAAATTTTTGATATTGGTTTTGAAAATTTTAGTTTTGGTTTTGAATGCTTTTGATATTGAATTCAAAATTTTTTTGATTTTGGGTTTGAAAATTTTGATTTTGGATTTGGAAATATTTTAGTTTGGACTTGAATTTTTTTTTTATCCAGGATTTAAATTTCTTTTGCCTTTGGTTATAATAATTGTTTTTTGAACGGGTTGTGATAAAAATTTTTCGATTTGACCCTGATATTTTTTAAAAATTTCATTTGTAGAGTTAAATAAAAGGAAAAATAAGATGACGAGCAGCTTTAATTGCAAAAAGTGTGAAAGCCTTTTTTTGCTCAACGTTTTACACTATAGGGCTGAGTTGGGACGGAACAAACGGGGGATTTCGGGATTGAAATAATTTCAGAAAGGAATAAAATTTTTTGAGAAAAGTTTTATAGTAAAAAAGTTTTGAAAAAAATGGGAATAATAAAATTTGTTGAACATTTATTTATGATTTTGGTTTTGAATCTTTTTGATTTGATAAATTGCTGATTTTGGAAATCAAAATGTTAAAAATTAAGTTTTGGCAGTTTTTTTTTTGAACTTTAGAGCTAAAAGAATGCGAATAAGAGTATCTAAAGCATTAAATCGTGAAAAAAATATCTTTGTTTTTTTACTCAGCTTTTTACACTGAAAGACTAATTTCGGACGGAATAAACTAAAAATTTTGAAACATGATTTCATTTTTCAAATGCATTTTGGAAATCTTAAAGAAAAAAAATTGTTTGGCAAAAAAAGTAAAAGCCTTATTTTGCTCAGAGTTTAGTACTGTAAGAGATTTTCGGGAAGAAACGAGCCCAAAAAAAAGATAATAAGCATTAAAGCAGTGAAAATAAAAAAAAGGGTTTATCAAGAAGTTAAAAAAAATGCAAAAAAATTGGAAATATACAAAAGTCCTTTCTTGCCACGAAATTGACAATCAATGAAAAATTTGGGACGGAACGAATGAAAAAAAAAAATAGAAAAGATGTATAAAAATTAATTAGTTATAATAAAAAGAAAAGCAATTAAAACAAAAAAATATAATATTGTCATATATAACAGTTTATATTAGAAGAAAAAATTAAATCAGAAATAGTTACATATAACTTTTAAAATAAAAAAAAACTATTATGATTAACAAAAAATAATAATTAAAAACGATCAAAAATGCAAGTAAATAATATAAAAGGAAGAAAAAGCATAAAAAAAATAAGTTAATGTTAAAGCGATTCATATCAATATAAGAAGAACAAAGAAAAAAAAACATTAAAATAAGAATTTAATAAAAAGCAAAAATAAAATAAAAAAATTAAAACAAAAAAATTCAATCTGAAAAAAATAAATAAAAAAAAAAGTTTTAACTTTTAAAAAATGTAGAGAAAAGAAAGTAAAAGAGTCTGAAGATCATAATTGAAAGTAATAATAGAAAATGAGAAAGAGAGATGAGATTTCAAAGAAAAGTGAAGTAGAAAAGCAAGTAAAAGAGTCTGAAGATCATAATTGAAAGTAATAATAGAAAATGAGAAAGAGAGATGAGATTTCAAAGAAAAGTGAAGTAGAAAAGCAAGTAAAAGAGTCTGAAGATCATAATTGAAAGTAATAATAGAAAATGAGAAAGAGAGATGAGATTTCAAAGAAAAGTGAAGTAGAAAAGCAAGTAAAAGAGTCTGAAGATCATAATTGAAAGTAATAATAGAAAATGAGAAAGAGAGATGAGATTTCAAAGAAAAGTGAAGTAGAAAAGCAAGTAAAAGAGTCTGAAGATCATAATTGAAAGTAATAATAGAAAATGAGAAAGAGAGATGAGATTTCAAAGAAAAGTGAAGTAGAAAAGCAAGTAAAAGAGTCTGAAGATCATAATTGAAAGTAATAATAGAAAATGAGAAAGAGAGATGAGATTTCAAAGAAAAGTGAAGTAGAAAAGCAAGTAAAAGAGTCTGAAGAACATAATTGAAAGTAATAATAGAAAATGAGAAAGAGAGATGAGATTTCAAAGAAAAGTGAAGTAGAAAAGCAAGTAAAAGAGTCTGAAGATCATAATTGAAAGTAATAATAGAAAATGAGAAAGAGAGATGAGATTTCAAAGAAAAGTGAAGTAGAAAAGCAAGTAAAAGAGTCTGAAGATCATAATTGAAAGTAATAATAGAAAATGAGAAAGAGAGATGAGATTTCAAAGAAAAGTGAAGTAGAAAAGCAAGTAAAAGAGTTGAAGATCATAATTGAAAGTAATAATAGAAAATGAGAAAGAGAGATGAGATTTCAAAGAAAAGTGAAGTAGAAAAGCAAGTAAAAGAGTCTGAAGAACATAATTGAAAGTAATAATAGAAAATGAGAAAGAGAGATGAGATTTCAAAGAAAAGTGAAGTAGAAAAGCAAGTAAAAGAGTCTGAAGATCATAATTGAAAGTAATAATAGAAAATGAGAAAGAGAGATGAGATTTCAAAGAAAAGTGAAGTAGAAAAGCAAGTAAAAGAGTCTGAAGATCATAATTGAAAGTAATAATAGAAAATGAGAAAGAGAGATGAGATTTCAAAGAAAAGTGAAGTAGAAAAGCAAGTAAAAGAGTTGAAGATCATAATTGAAAGTAATAATAGAAAATGAGAAAGAGAGATGAGATTTCAAAGAAAAGTGAAGTAGAAAAGCAAGTAAAAGAGTTGAAGATCATAATTGAAAGTAATAATAGAAAATGAGAAAGAGAGATGAGATTTCAAAGAAAAGTGAAGTAGAAAAGCAAGTAAAAGAGTCTGAAGATCATAATTGAAAGTAATAATAGAAAATGAGAAAGAGAGATGAGATTTCAAAGAAAAGTGAAGTAGAAAAGCAAGTAAAAGAGTCTGAAGATCATAATTGAAAGTAATAATAGAAAATGAGAAAGAGAGATGAGATTTCAAAGAAAAGTGAAGTAGAAAAGCAAGTAAAAGAGTCTGAAGAACATAATTGAAAGTAATAATAGAAAATGAGAAAGAGAGATGAGATTTCAAAGAAAAGTGAAGTAGAAAAGCAATTAAAAGAGTCTGAAGATCATAATTGAAAGTAATAATAGAAAATGAGAAAGAGAGATGAGATTTCAAAGAAAAGTGAAGTAGAAAAGCAAGTAAAAGAGTCTGAAGATCATAATTGAAAGTAATAATAGAAAATGAGAAAGAGAGATGAGATTTCAAAGAAAAGTGAAGTAGAAAAGCAAGTAAAAGAGTTGAAGATCATAATTGAAAGTAATAATAGAAAATGAGAAAGAGAGATGAGATTTCAAAGAAAAGTGAAGTAGAAAAGCAAGTAAAAGAGTCTGAAGATCATAATTGAAAGTAATAATAGAAAATGAGAAAGAGAGATGAGATTTCAAAGAAAAGTGAAGTAGAAAAGCAAGTAAAAGAGTCTGAAGAACATAATTGAAAGTAATAATAGAAAATGAGAAAGAGAGATGAGATTTCAAAGAAAAGTGAAGTAGAAAAGCAAGTAAAAGAGTCTGAAGATCATAATTGAAAGTAATAATAGAAAATGAGAAAGAGAGATGAGATTTCAAAGAAAAGTGAAGTAGAAAAGCAAGTAAAAGAGTTGAAGATCATAATTGAAAGTAATAATAGAAAATGAGAAAGAGAGATGAGATTTCAAAGAAAAGTGAAGTAGAAAAGCAAGTAAAAGAGTCTGAAGATCATAATTGAAAGTAATAATAGAAAATGAGAAAGAGAGATGAGATTTCAAAGAAAAGTGAAGTAGAAAAGCAAGTAAAAGAGTCTGAAGATCATAATTGAAAGTAATAATAGAAAATGAGAAAGAGAGATGAGATTTCAAAGAAAAGTGAAGTAGAAAAGCAAGTAAAAGAGTCTGAAGATCATAATTGAAAGTAATAATAGAAAATGAGAAAGAGAGATGAGATTTCAAAGAAAAGTGAAGTAGAAAAGCAAGTAAAAGAGTCTGAAGAACATAATTAAAAGTAATAATAGAAAATGAGAAAGAGAGATGAGATTTCAAAGAAAAGTGAAGTAGAAAAGCAAGTAAAAGAGTCTGAAGATCATAATTGAAAGTAATAATAGAAAATGAGAAAGAGAGATGAGATTTCAAAGAAAAGTGAAGTAGAAAAGCAAGTAAAAGAGTTGAAGATCATAATTGAAAGTAATAATAGAAAATGAGAAAGAGAGATGAGATTTCAAAGAAAAGTGAAGTAGAAAAGCAAGTAAAAGAGTCTGAAGATCATAATTGAAAGTAATAATAGAAAATGAGAAAGAGAGATGAGATTTCAAAGAAAAGTGAAGTAGAAAAGCAAGTAAAAGAGTCTGAAGATCATAATTGAAAGTAATAATAGAAAATGAGAAAGAGAGATGAGATTTCAAAGAAAAGTGAAGTAGAAAAGCAAGTAAAAGAGTCTGAAGATCATAATTGAAAGTAATAATAGAAAATGAGAAAGAGAGATGAGATTTCAAAGAAAAGTGAAGTAGAAAAGCAAGTAAAAGAGTCTGAAGATCATAATTGAAAGTAATAATAGAAAATGAGAAAGAGAGATGAGATTTCAAAGAAAAGTGAAGTAGAAAAGCAAGTAAAAGAGTCTGAAGATCATAATTGAAAGTAATAATAGAAAATGAGAAAGAGAGATGAGATTTCAAAGAAAAGTGAAGTAGAAAAGCAAGTAAAAGAGTCTGAAGATCATAATTGAAAGTAATAATAGAAAATGAGAAAGAGAGATGAGATTTCAAAGAAAAGTGAAGTAGAAAAGCAAGTAAAAGAGTCTGAAGAACATAATTAAAAGTAATAATAGAAAATGAGAAAGAGAGATGAGATTTCAAAGAAAAGTGAAGTAGAAAAGCAAGTAAAAGAGTCTGAAGATCATAATTGAAAGTAATAATAGAAAATGAGAAAGAGAGATGAGATTTCAAAGAAAAGTGAAGTAGAAAAGCAAGTAAAAGAGTTGAAGATCATAATTGAAAGTAATAATAGAAAATGAGAAAGAGAGATGAGATTTCAAAGAAAAGTGAAGTAGAAAAGCAAGTAAAAGAGTCTGAAGATCATAATTGAAAGTAATAATAGAAAATGAGAAAGAGAGATGAGATTTCAAAGAAAAGTGAAGTAGAAAAGCAAGTAAAAGAGTCTGAAGATCATAATTGAAAGTAATAATAGAAAATGAGAAAGAGAGATGAGATTTCAAAGAAAAGTGAAGTAGAAAAGCAAGTAAAAGAGTCTGAAGATCATAATTGAAAGTAATAATAGAAAATGAGAAAGAGAGATGAGATTTCAAAGAAAAGTGAAGTAGAAAAGCAATTAAAAGAGTCTGAAGATCATAATTGAAAGTAATAATAGAAAATGAGAAAGAGAGATGAGATTTCAAAGAAAAGTGAAGTAGAAAAGCAAGTAAAAGAGTCTGAAGATCATAATTGAAAGTAATAATAGAAAATGAGAAAGAGAGATGAGATTTCAAAGAAAAGTGAAGTAGAAAAGCAAGTAAAAGAGTTGAAGATCATAATTGAAAGTAATAATAGAAAATGAGAAAGAGAGATGAGATTTCAAAGAAAAGTGAAGTAGAAAAGCAAGTAAAAGAGTCTGAAGATCATAATTGAAAGTAATAATAGAAAATGAGAAAGAGAGATGAGATTTCAAAGAAAAGTGAAGTAGAAAAGCAAGTAAAAGAGTCTGAAGATCATAATTGAAAGTAATAATAGAAAATGAGAAAGAGAGATGAGATTTCAAAGAAAAGTGAAGTAGAAAAGCAAGTAAAAGAGTCTGAAGATCATAATTGAAAGTAATAATAGAAAATGAGAAAGAGAGATGAGATTTCAAAGAAAAGTGAAGTAGAAAAGCAAGTAAAAGAGTCTGAAGATCATAATTGAAAGTAATAATAGAAAATGAGAAAGAGAGATGAGATTTCAAAGAAAAGTGAAGTAGAAAAGCAAGTAAAAGAGTCTGAAGATCATAATTGAAAGTAATAATAGAAAATGAGAAAGAGAGATGAGATTTCAAAGAAAAGTGAAGTAGAAAAGCAAGTAAAAGAGTCTGAAGATCATAATTGAAAGTAATAATAGAAAATGAGAAAGAGAGATGAGATTTCAAAGAAAAGTGAAGTAGAAAAGCAAGTAAAAGAGTCTGAAGATCATAATTGAAAGTAATAATAGAAAATGAGAAAGAGAGATGAGATTTCAAAGAAAAGTGAAGTAGAAAAGCAAGTAAAAGAGTCTGAAGATCATAATTGAAAGTAATAATAGAAAATGAGAAAGAGAGATGAGATTTCAAAGAAAAGTGAAGTAGAAAAGCAAGTAAAAGAGTCTGAAGATCATAATTGAAAGTAATAATAGAAAATGAGAAAGAGAGATGAGATTTCAAAGAAAAGTGAAGTAGAAAAGCAAGTAAAAGAGTCTGAAGATCATAATTGAAAGTAATAATAGAAAATGAGAAAGAGAGATGAGATTTCAAAGAAAAGTGAAGTAGAAAAGCAAGTAAAAGAGTCTGAAGATCATAATTGAAAGTAATAATAGAAAATGAGAAAGAGAGATGAGATTTCAAAGAAAAGTGAAGTAGAAAAGCAAGTAAAAGAGTCTGAAGATCATAATTGAAAGTAATAATAGAAAATGAGAAAGAGAGATGAGATTTCAAAGAAAAGTGAAGTAGAAAAGCAATTAAAAGAGTCTGAAGATCATAATTGAAAGTAATAATAGAAAATGAGAAAGAGAGATGAGATTTCAAAGAAAAGTGAAGTAGAAAAGCAAGTAAAAGAGTCTGAAGATCATAATTGAAAGTAATAATAGAAAATGAGAAAGAGAGATGAGATTTCAAAGAAAAGTGAAGTAGAAAAGCAAGTAAAAGAGTCTGAAGATCATAATTGAAAGTAATAATAGAAAATGAGAAAGAGAGATGAGATTTCAAAGAAAAGTGAAGTAGAAAAGCAAGTAAAAGAGTCTGAAGATCATAATTGAAAGTAATAATAGAAAATGAGAAAGAGAGATGAGATTTCAAAGAAAAGTGAAGTAGAAAAGCAATTAAAAGAGTCTGAAGATCATAATTGAAAGTAATAATAGAAAATGAGAAAGAGAGATGAGATTTCAAAGAAAAGTGAAGTAGAAAAGCAAGTAAAAGAGTCTGAAGATCATAATTGAAAGTAATAATAGGAAAATGAGAAAGAGAGATGAGATTTCAAAGAAAAGTGAAGTAGAAAAGCAAGTAAAAGAGTCTGAAGATCATAATTGAAAGTAATAATAGAAAATGAGAAAGAGAGATGAGATTTCAAAGAAAAGTGAAGTAGAAAAGCAAGTAAAAGAGTCTGAAGATCATAATTGAAAGTAATAATAGAAAATGAGAAAGAGAGATGAGATTTCAAAGAAAAGTGAAGTAGAAAAGCAAGTAAAAGAGTCTGAAGATCATAATTGAAAGTAATAATAGAAAATGAGAAAGAGAGATGAGATTTCAAAGAAAAGTGAAGTAGAAAAGCAAGTAAAAGAGTCTGAAGATCATAATTGAAAGTAATAATAGAAAATGAGAAAGAGAGATGAGATTTCAAAGAAAAGTGAAGTAGAAAAGCAATTAAAAGAGTCTGAAGATCATAATTGAAAGTAATAATAGAAAATGAGAAAGAGAGATGAGATTTCAAAGAAAAGTGAAGTAGAAAAGCA